>VZQC01003433.1:558540-571325 GCA_009823505.1 Rhizomys pruinosus
AGATTTTGTATACAAAATTTAGAGAAAAATGGCCAAGGCTTGAAATTTGAAAGAGGATGCTCTTGGAAGAGGGCAGTTCCTATGAAAGGCCTTAATTTGCAACAGAAAGAAATGGTTTCAGGTCTAGGAGATCTACCAGGAAAAAATTTACATGTGAACAAGATTGGAACCGAACTTGAGGAGCTGGTTCCTCAGTTTTTCTTTGGGGGATGGAATTTAAAACCAGAAAGTTTTTCAGACCTGTAGAATTATGAAAAATTGTTTTAAGGCCAAACATAACTACTAAGGCTTAATATTAAATTCAGCCTTGAGTTCACTGGCTTTTACAGCCTGCAGGAGTGATCATGCCAGGAGGCACATGCCTGGAAGGCACTGGGTGCTCCCTCTGAACCAAGTCAGAGGCAGGCTCTCCACATGTACAAACCCACATGCCCTCAGACCACAGTCCCATCCACCAAGACCAGCAGGAAAGACGGCTCCACCACAACAGATAGATATCAGGAGAGAGAGAAGAAAAAGGCAAGATTTAGGGATATGCATACCTAAGTTGTCAAGGTTTCCTTCTGCCCCATGTTCAGATGCCAATTGTGGTGTCGCCGCTGGGATTTGTGGTGGGGCCCACTTAATCCTAGGATGACCCATGTGGAAAATACGTGCAGGAAAGCATACCCCGTGTAGGCAAGTTGAGGTTCAAATGCAGAGAGAGATTTTATTCCAACATGTCTGCTTAAATATCCATCATGACTCAATTTGTCACTACGCCCCACCCCATGGGTGTGGCCAGGGAGGTATCATTGGCTTAGAACTCACTCCATCTTAACTAAGTTTTCCCACATCACACCTATACTAAAATTATATCATCTGTACACAAACTGTTTGTCATTTCCATCCCATATTTCGGGATTCACATTTTTCTTTTTAAATTTATATTCATCTAAAATATTCCTACACATCCTCTATCTGTATATCGAGATTACAAAGTCTAAAAATAATTAGTGGGTTAATTTGAGAGCATGTTAAAGGATTTAAATTATAAGAGCACAGATGCTTTCAGGGAAAGGGGTATATAACATTGATGTTGCTTGCTTTGCCTTACAACTCAGTGCTGGGTGGTATCATCCAGAAATGAGGGATACCACTCGTCCTTTGCTTTTCTGGGACTGACTCCACTTAACATAATATCTTCTAGTTCCATCCATTTACCTGCAAAATAAATGATACATGGCTGTGCATGTATCTCTGTGATAGGAAGAGTCTTGTGGGTATATACCCAGGAGAGGTATGGCCAGGTTAGATGGTAAACTCATTTTGAGTCTTTCCAGAGTTCTTCATACTGCTTTCCATGGTGGTTGTACAAGTTTACATTCCCACCAGCAGTGGATGGGTGTTCCCCTTTCCCCACAACCTCTCCAGCACTTTATATCATTTGTTTTCTTGATCCTAGCTGGTCTTATCAGTGTAAGATGATATCTTAAAGTGGTTTTAATTTGCATTTCTTTAATTATTAAAGATGTTGAACACTTTTTAAGATGTTTCTCAGCCATCTCTAATTCATCCTCTGTGAAGTCTGTGTTCAGCTCTCTACTCCATCTTCTGAGTGAGTCATTTGTTTCTTCTTTGCTTTTTGAGTATTTTATATATTCTGGAATTTAAAATTCTGTCAGATGTATCAGTGATGATGGTTTCCTCCCACTCTGGGTTTTCTTTTAACTTCACTGATTGTTTCTTTTGCTGTACAGAAGCTGTTGAGTTTAATAAGGTCCCACTTGTCAATTTTCAACCTCACTTCCTGTGCAGCTGCTGTATGATTTAGGAAGTCTTCTCCTATGCCTATGTCTTGCAGGTTGCTGCCAATGTTTTCTTCTAACAGTTTCAGAGTTTCAGGTTTCATATTGAGGTCTTTGATCAATTTGGAGTTATGTTCTCCCTCAGTTTGCTTATTGTAGTACCAATCACTTATATGTGAGTGTATATCATAATGTAACAGCAGGCAAGAAACTGGAAAGAAAACACACAGGTAATGGGAAAGATAGAGAGTAAAAGAGAAGGCTAGTAGGGAATAGATGTTTCCTGGAGAGTGTGAATAATAAAGGGCACATGGAACGGGGAGGGGGAAGGATGTTGAATTGGGGGAAAAGAGAAGAAAGATGAATAAAAAATTCATAATGGGTAAGACAGAGGGAAATTTTTGGGTTTGGCAACCTCTGGGAAATACAAACAATGTCTAAACATTAGTGCATGTGTATACTTGAGAGCTATATGTCAAATTGTATACTCTGAGACAGGAGGGACCTACCTTAGGGTGGTTTGTCAGAATAGGCCAAGGCAGCTGAAGATAGGACATAATTCAGTCACAAGTCTTGGGGCAACTGAGCAGGAACAGATCTGGAAATCTTTTCCCTGAAGACTAGCTCTCATATTTCTAGAGGATAATATGCCAGCTGCTATGAAGAAAATCAATCAGTGGTCTAACCCAGTCTTAAAACCAAATATTCAAAATGACCAGCACAGTAAACTACCTCCATTGGTGCCATAGTGACACTGTTATCATGGAGGTAGTATATAAATACGCAATTAGTCTTAAAGCCTTCTTAGTGAGCGTGAACTCATGGGTGCCAATGAAATTAAAGCCATATATATATATTTTTTTTCTCGACAGGTCATAGATCCTAGAGACAACCATATCTCTGTTATATCTTTAGACAAATGAAATTTCTTGATACAGCCTAAAAATGTATCCTTATTTACAGAGAATATACAGTACAACACTCATCAAAGAAGCTTCTTTTTGCAACAGACAGAGACTTCTGCAGTTCTCCACAACTGGTTTCAGAAAAACCAAAACCAAAACAAAAATGATGAATAGTATCTCTCATTTGTTGATGGTAGCACCAAGTACCTAATTCTAAGGCAAAATGAGTAACATTAATGCTATATTTCTCTTTAAAAGAAACTGTGCTCTTATAATGTGAATCCTTTAGCGGGCTCTAGAATTAACCTATTAATTATTTCCAGACTTTATAATTTTGGTACAAGGGTGGAGGGTATGTTTGCTTATTTTATTTTATTTATTATTTTAAATTTTATTTATTTCTGTATGTGTATGAACATACCGTCTGCATGCAAGTCTGTGCACCCATGTCGTGCAATGTCGCGGAGGTCAGAAGAGGGTGTCAGAATCCCCTGGAACTGGAGTTCTCCTGGAATTGGAGTCTCAGATGGTTCTCGGCCGCCATGTGGGTGATGGGGATCGAATCCGGGTCCTCTGCAAAAGCTGTCAGTGCTCTTAACCGCTAGGCCATCTCTCCAGCCCCATGTTTGCTTATTTTAGAACAATATAAATTAAAAGGGAAAAATGTGAATCCTGAAATATGATTTGGAAATAACATACAGTTTATTTTCTGATGACATGATTTTAGTCCATGTTTAACATATATAAATGCATATGTTGAATCAATATGTATTGGAGGGAACAACAACAACAAAAGAACCAGGACAGGGAACTGACTGAAGCAGTAGAATTCTTCTCCCCCCAAAATAATCCTCTGCTTTGGAAAACTTTGAAAAGCCTCAGAAGGGGACGCAGGATATTTATGACAGACTGCATGAATTTGGGGTGGGGTGCATGGATGGGGAAGTGAGTCTGGACTGAACTGAGAAGTGATGTATGAAATGCACAGAACTCAATAAAATATTTTAAAAAATAAGGTCGGCCTGGCCTACAGAGTGAGTTCCAGGACAGCTGGGGCTACAGGGAGACCCTGTCTCGAAAAGACCAAAAAAAAAAAAAAAAGTTCTAAGAAATGCAACTATTCTATTGAATATAAGAATATGCAAATAAATTTTATTAATGGACAGGTAATAAAACTAAATTGAATATTTATTTTGACTAATGTGACAGTTTCAAAGTNGGGGCTACAGGGAGACCCTGTCTCGAAAAGACAAAAAAAAAAAAAAAAAGTTCTAAGAAATGCAACTATTCTATTGAATATAAGAATATGCAAATAAATTTTATTAATGGACAGGTAATAAAACTAAATTGAATATTTATTTTGACTAATGTGACAGTTTCAAAGTTTTTAAAAGATATTTAACATTACCATTTCATATTGAAAATTGTATTGCCTTCATGTGCATAAATGTATCTGTTGCAGGCAATGCCTGCAGAATTCAGAAGAGGACATCAGATCCTCTGGAACTGGAATTATAGACAGTTGTTAGCCACCATGTGTGAGCTGAGAATCAAACCTGGGTCTTTTGGAAGAACAGCCATTACTCTCAATAACTGAACCATCTCTCCAGTACTGATAACATTTTAAAACCTACTCCTAGCTTGGTGTGGTGGTGCATGGGTTTAATCACAGCAGTTTGGAGGCAGAGGCAGGCAGATCTTGTTAACCCTGAGGCCACCGTGGTCTCTGCACTGTCAGTTATATGCCATTGAAGGCTACAATACAGGGATAATTTGTCTCAAAAATAGATGTACACACCTGGAGAGGTCATAGATCTTAGATAATTCCACAAAGTAGCCACACACCTATGCTAAAGTAACATTTTACTAACTTAAAAGAAGTATCCTAATATTTATAGACAAATATCCCAGACAACAGCCAGAAAAGATGCTTCTTTTGGGCCAGAAAAGACTAGTGCAGTGTCCCACAAAAGGACAAACACAGACATTATCTGTGAATTGCTCATGCATATGCGATGTAACCTCTACACATAAAAGCCAAACATCATAGAATGAGGAACCAAGAAGGCATTAACTACCTCTTAACTCTCATTAAGAAAGATCCTCCATGCAACAGGAGACCAGTAACCCAAAAGGACTTGAATGGCCAAAGTGTGAATATTAAGAGTGTGCAGAGTCTGGTTCCATGGGCAAGCTGTCCATATTCAGCTTCTCCCAACCAGGGCTCAGAGAACATCGCCAAAGAGGGGGTGGAAAGATTTTAAGATCCAGGGAGATGATGCAAGACCAAATAGAACTGAATCCTACTAGCTCCTGGGATCCTGTTCATAGAACCTGCCACAATGGTTTCAGCATGCACAAGACCCATGGAAGCTCAGCTGGAAAAAAGACCCAGCCCACAACTGCAGTAATGGATAGCAGATCCCAAATTTGTCAGAAGAAATATTGGCAGCAGATGGTGGTCAGGTGAGGAAAACCTGGCCTTCTTTAGAAAAGAGACACCAGATGAGCTGGCTAGAATTCAAGATTTGAGCTGGCACTAAGGAGTGAGAAGAGAGAATAATTTGAGGCAATGGACTCTAGCACAAGTGATAGAATGTGTGAACTCCTGGGGCAGGGTGTGTGTGAGGTTGACAAGGGAAAGGCAGTTATCAGGGCTGTTACACCAACTCCGGAGTCGTCTGTGTAACAATGGACGAGGAGATAAAGAGCCTTTCGAGGTTAAGCTCCCTGGTGGTCAGTGACAGAGTACCCGGTCTCAGCTTCTAAGATCACGATGCATTACAAAGATGTTATGCTTCATGAGTGTTGGACTTTGTACATTGTCTTTTGACTCTCCTCCTAAGTGCAGCACAACCTCAGTCCCAGATAAGGGGCAGTTAAACATGCTTAAAAACAATTCAGGCAAACAGCCTGATGCACCTAAGTAAAATCATACAGAGATACAACATCTAAAAGCTCCTTTCTCCTAAAAGTCCCCACAAAGATATTGTAGACATTACACTGAGTGAGATCATAGGTTAGTTAATAATAATAAAAGTGTCCTTCCAAACTTAATAAAAAAGACTTAGTCCTTTAAGTAGAAAGCTACATCTAATAAAGTTAGAGTTTAGCTACAGCTATACATGTTAAAGTGTAACACTTAGTTAAAGGCACATGGCGGAGATTTCTCATTTAAGAAAAACTCTGTGTAATTTGTAAAAGAGCTAAAAGCCCTTTTCTCCGGGCTTGTAGTTAAAACACAACCTGGAAATAGCAAACAACCTGGAGATTACAAACAACCGCAGGAAGGATGAGAAACTTCTAATTGAAACTTCAAAAGAGACAATGACTTTTTATGGTTTGTGAGTTTAAGGCTGCTGTTTTGTTGACATGGTGTAAACTGTAAACCTTCCTTTACTTATCTTGTTGGCCTTGCAAATCCCTTTGTTCCCGAGGAATGCAAATCTCCTGCCTGCGTTACCTGCCTGTCAGCTCGACCCTTCCCCCTCCCCCTGCCTGCGTTGCTTGTGTTACTTGCCTATTATAAAAGCCTCACTTGATTTCAGTAAAAATGCACTAGATCCAAAATTCTCTGGTGTCCAGTCATTTTTCTCGCCTGACTCTGTGCCCTCCTGTACAGAAAACTGATTTCCTGCAGGTGAAAAATATCCAGCTGGGAGAAAGAAATTCCGGCTGGGCTGGCCTGCGGCAAAGGGCCATTAAGACTGACTGAAAATTATGTAGGAAACATACAATTATCAACATGAAAAAATAACCTACTTTTTGTCCATTTAACATCTGTGGAGTTTCAAATTCCACAATAATCTCTCAATGAATTTATGTACAATGTTATATTCATGTAAAGAAGTATAGAATCATAAGTATTTATTTGGGAAATTTTGTTAGGCATATGTTAAATTTATCAATTAATTGAGATAGCTAGGGTGTTTGAATGTTGACTCATTCAAGGCAGGAAGAATTATGTTTCATTTATTCAAGTTTACATAATATCTATCAGAGAAATTGAAGGTGCTGTTTTAAATAGTATTTATGTCTTATAGCTAATTACATTTTCAATGATTTTGGAGTTTCAACTCAATTCTCATTGCCTTGTTGTTAGTATTATTTTTGATGTCCTAAGGACTTTGGAGAAGACATATCATCTGCAATTAAATTATAATTTGCTTTTTGTGTTTCCTAATTCTTATGCTCCTATGAGATTCTCATATCTAAGTTAATTGAATAATGATTCTTATTTAGTAATAAATTATGATGAAATGAGTGTGCACTTTCCTTATTTTATGCCTTAGTATAAAGAACTTAGTGTCTCATGAAAGTCAAGAAAGAAGTTGAAATCCAGAGATCTTTATAAACATTGAAAAGAAACAAAAAAGGAAAGACTACTGGGAAAAACCTGCAGCATGAAACTGCAATATGTTCTGCAATGTTTTTCCTGTATTTCTCTCTCTGTATATTTTCCTGTGAATTGTCTTGTCCTCTGAAGAATTAATTGATAAGATCTCAGATTAGATGATATGTCTCTCAGCATTTACCATTAGTAAGCAACTCAGTACCTCTCATATAGCAGTTTTCCTTTCCGTAATAAAACTTTTCTTTGAAAAATCTGTACATTTATACAATGCATTCTGATTGCTCTTGGAACCTCCACTGTATCTCATGTCACTCTGTCCAGTCATTTTTCTCTATCATTCTCTTTGTCACATTTATGCATTTTTGTTTACTTCATGTCCCCCTGGGGTGTAACTAGGATCATCTCTGGAGCCTTGAGATTGGAAATATGCAATGGGAGTCTGATGGGAACAGAATGATTAAACAGCTAGAAACAGTGGCTCTCCTCAATAAGAACTCTCATCAGTATTCTATAGTTGACCACTATAAGGAAAATTTCTATTGGTAGGCACACTGCTTTCCAAATATCCATTTTTATATTCTTAGACAAAGGGTACCCATAACTCTAGTCAGATAAGCCTCTATTTTCATTGAACAATGGTGAATGCAGAGACTCCTGCCTGGCNCATTTTTGTTTACTTCATGTCCCCCTGGGGTGTAACTAGGATCATCTCTGGAGCCTTGAGATTGGAAATATGCAATGGGAGTCTGATGGGAACAGAATGATTAAACAGCTAGAAACAGTGGCTCTCCTCAATAAGAACTCTCATCAGTATTCTATAGTTGACCACTATAAGGAAAATTTCTATTGGTAGGCACACTGCTTTCCAAATATCCATTTTTATATTCTTAGACAAAGGGTACCCATAACTCTAGTCAGATAAGCCTCTATTTTCATTGAACAATGGTGAATGCAGAGACTCCTGCCTGGCGAAGTTGCTGAGTGAGACCTGAGAGCTGATTTCTAAATAAATCATTTTATTATTCCTCTAGCACTTAGAGAACATTGCAGGAGTCACAGAAGAATATGAGCCAGAAAAGGAGCAGCAAAGAAACATCTGCCAGATATGACACAACAAAAGCAATCATGACTTAATAGCAGCTATGGACTTTTGCACTCAGACATTTCATGGACAGTGGAGGGATAGTTTTTACTTTACCACACTGCTGAACTATAGATATAGCAGGCTTTAAACAGGTTACCACTGGCTGGAGAGATGGCCTAGCAGTTAAGAGTGCTGACTGCTCCTGCAGAGGACCGGGGTTCAATCCCCAGCATCCACATGGCAGCTGAGAACTGTCTTTAACTCCAGTTCCAGGGGAATCCAACATCCTCTGCTGACCTCCGCAGCATTGCACGACACGGGTGCACTGACCTACATACAGACAGTACATTCATACACATACAAAATAAATAAAATTTAAAAATAGGTTACCACCAAACATTAAGAAAAGAATATTCACTTTGTAGAAAAATTCTGAATTTTCATTGTGTTTATGTGACAGAAAAGGAAACAAACAAGGAACATAAACTTAAAATTGAGCCTTCCTCTCATTACTAATACTTGCTTCAGAAAATGATATTCCCTTTTATTAGGAAAAATGAATCAACTATACAGGGCAATTATACATATTGGTAATGGGCATGTACCTTTGAGTTTGAGTGCTTGGCTAACATCAGGATGCCCTGATATCAATCTCAGCACCACATTGCATAGAGAATATAGAGCAGAAAAATAAAAGTAAATAAAAAGATATTTAAAGTGTTACTACCCACCTTTCCTATCCATCATTTTCCAAAAGCAAAGCTCATCTTCCTACCAAAACTTTACACAGCGCTTTCTTCACGTCTTTGTTCCTCAATCTATATATTAATGGATTCAGCATGGGAATCACTGTGGTATAGAACACAGAAGACACCTTCTCCTGCTCCAGGGAATTACTTGAAGGGGGCTTGAAATACATGAAGGTTATAGACCCAAAGAAGATTACCACAGCCATGAGATGAGAGCTGCATGTTCCAAAAGCTTTGGATCGATCCTCTGAGGACCTTATGCGAAGGATGCTGAAAAAGATGAAAACAGAAGAGACAGCAACAGCTAAGGTGGGCACTAAGGTGTTGAGTCCTGCAATGATGAAAACGAGAAGCTCATTGAGATATGTGTTGGAGCAGGAAAGATTGAGGAGTGGGAGAACATCACAGAAGTAATGGCTGATGATGTGGGATCTATGTGCAGATTCATCATAGCACTCGTATGTGCCAAGGCAGACAGAAGGCCCAGGGTGAAGGCAACCAGCACTAACAGGAAGCAGAGCCAAGGGGACATGATGACATTATAAAGCAGTGGTCTGCAGATGGCAGCATAGCGATCATAAGCCATGGCAGTTAGGAGGTAAACCTCAGCTACCACAAAAATCACAAAGAAAAAGAGCTGAGCCATGCACTCAGAGTAGAGGATCAAATTCTTCTTCCCAAAGAAGTTCACCAGCATTTTGGGGGTAATAACAGTGGAATAGCAGAGATCAACAAAAGAAAGGCTGCCGAGGAAATAGTACATGGGAGTGTGGAGCAGTGGGCTCACGGCAATCAGAAGGACCATGCCCAGGTTCCCCACTACTGTCATCACATAGATGCTCAGGAACAGGAAGAAGAGAGGCAGCAGGAGCTCTGACTGCTGTGTTAACCCCAGCAAGACAAAGATGGGTGCAGCAGAATAATTTCCAGTAGCCATTCCGTGAGGGTTTCAGTAAAACCAAACATAGGAACTGTACCTTACTACCACACCACACTGAACATGTATTTCATATTTGTTCTAAATTTAAGCCATAAAACAAATTGCATGCTAACTGACTTAGAAAATTTACCTCCTGAATTAGGAGCAAAAATACAAATTTGCTATATGGAATGAATGAGTCATTTGATGACAGTTATAGAAAATAAAGTATGGCTTTTTGAGCCACCACTATGTAGAATGAGGATGGAAGAGGCCAAGACAGGGACTCCTCTGAATTTGAATGTAGACTTAAATACACAGAGGTGATTACAAACATGGTTTCCATTGTGAAACCCTTTCTCACAGAAATAAGATTAACTAATGAATCATCCAGACAAGCAAAAGTACAAGCAAACAATATTAGCAAGAAAAATATGCAAAATATGGACAATTCTTATCATTTCGGAGTCTCTAAATTTTTTTCCTACTCAGAGGCCAACAACTGATATCTCTCACAATATCTCTACATAGTAGGTGCTGAAGACTCAGTCTCAGAGCCTTGAGAATATTCTTATATTGCAGTTGGAGGGAAAGAATGTATGTGATTGTGTAAGTAGCATTAAATCACTCAGTGATGGAAAATATCTCCAGCCATCTTGGGTCTAAACAATGTACTTAACCAAAACTTTTGGATCCCTACTATGACAGAAAAGGCTGTGGGCACGTGTGTCCCTCCTGATGTCTCTGATGAAGAACAGTCCCCTCTGACCTAGTATTCATCCCACGGGTCACAAGAAGAGTCTCTTCCTTCTAAACCATTCTCAGCACTCTCGGTTGAATATTGCCATAGCAGTGAGGTATTCTACCATTATTTACAAGGCATCGAGCATCATTTGAAGAAAAAAATATGCTTCTGTGAGCGTTTGGAAGAACATCTATTACTGATAATAACTTTGTGAGCTTGATGCCCATGAGGCTGTTAATCTGGGATCTGAACACCATTAACAAAATTATGTAATTTTTTCCCACAAGAACCACAATCTAAGCAATTCACAGCATTTCATTGTAAACTGCTTTTATGATGGATCCATTTAGTTGGTGGTGTATGTCACCAGGGGACTAGTTATTTTGTGCTTCCATTTAGAAAAGGCAGTTGGAGATGACAGTGAATTACAGCCCCCCCATCCCTGTTTCCTCCTCTCCTTCATCACTTGTGTTATTTTCCACCTCCTCTTCCTTCCTCACACATTGCATATCATTTCCATCTTTGCCCTGTATTAGGTCATGAAATGGATAAAAATCTTGTAATTATTAGGCATTATTTGTATTATAGGTCACTGCTAAAGAAATTGTGATTATCTCCTCCCAAGTGTAATATGTTGATAACTGAAGATATGTAGCATAGCAGGATTGACAAAAAGAAAAAAAAATGCCTAGGAGGACATGCTCTAATGGAGGGAATGTGGAACAAGTACACCAAGGTAAAGCTAAGATGACCCCTGTGTGTCATCACTAGTTTTTAAAAGAAGTCTGTCATGAGCAATATCATACTTTGGCCAGAAGTGAAGCAGGGGACTTATCTAGATCTCACAAATAGAATGAAATTCTTAGTGCTTTTTTTCCTTTGTCATGCCACATATAATTATCATGGTCAACAAAGCAGAATTCTCTTCTATTTTCTCATGCACATTAATGTCTAGACCTGATGATGATGATGATGATGATGATGATGATGATGATGATTGTAAAATAGTGGATTAATAAACATTAATCTAACAGAACAATTTGTTATTGTCCTGACACAGATTGCCTCCAGATTCCCAGGTCTTGTAATCATCATAAGTGTGATAACATATAAAGCTTTTATGTAGGACATGAGAATTTAGGGATGCATTAGAAATGCAAACTACATATGCATACACAACACGAACCCATAGAATCCTAATCATTTAAGAACACCCTTGGGGCTGGAGAGATGGCCTAGCGGTTAAGAGGACTGACTGCTCTTGCAGAGGACCCGGGTTCGATCCCCAGCACCCACATGGTGGCTGAGAACCATCTGTAACTCCAATTCCAGGATAACTCCAGTTCCAGGGGAATCTGAGAGCCTCTTCTGACCTCCGCAGCATTGCACGACACGGGTGCACAAACCTACATGCAGACAGTACATTCATACGCATACAAAAATAAATAAAATTAAAAATTAAATAAAAAATAAAAAAGAACACCCTTCAAGAGGGCTCTCAAAGCCCCTATTGTTATTTGTCCCTTGGGTGATGATGGTATTTCTAAAAGAAGTTAGCAATGAATGTTCAAAATAAGTTAGAAGTTAGTTCTTGGTTCTTAAATAAGATTTCATTGATTCATTTTTGTAAAACTAAAGAGTATTTTTTGGCTTTCATTAATTTTTATTTAGTTTTGTTTCATTTATTTTTCCCTATTGATTTCTTAGTATATTTTGTTTAATATTTCTTTGAAATATATTTGGAGTTGATTCTACCATTGATATCTTAGTATTAGAAATGTTGCTGACTAATGTACAAAACACTGTTTTCACTTTACTGTCCTGTCTTTCAGTTCATTCCAGTAAATCACTTTCTGATCAAAAGGTAACCAGATACAACTTTGTTAGTGCCGTGTAGAACTCATGTAGACTCTTAATTTGTATTTCCACAAATGTGTATGCATGCCTTAAAAGATTTGTTGTCAGTGTAGTAGTAGATAAATTATTTCACAATATGATTTATTTTTTCCTCTTATTATATTTGTAACTGAATAGTATACTACATGCACAGTTTCATTTTATCAATTTTCTGAATTATGGGTATAAGACTTTCTCAAATTAAATTTATTTTTGGTAATATTTCTCTCAATTATTTCAATGTATCTTTATTTTTATTTTTTTATTTTTATTGATGCTTTGTGTATTTCATACATCATTTTCCAATTCAGTTCAGGCATATATCCCCTTCCATTCCCCCCACCCC
>VZQC01003433.1:572080-604771 GCA_009823505.1 Rhizomys pruinosus
AAAAAAAAAAATGTAATTGTGGAACTGGAGAGATGACTGACCAGTTAACAATACTGGCTACTGTTGCACAGGATGCAGGTCCAGTTCCCATCAGCCACATGGCAGCTAACAACTATCCTGACTACGGTTCCAACTGTTCCAGTGCCCTCTTCTGACCTCCATGGGCATTGCATCCATGGGTACACTTACATACATGCAGGAAATACATTCATACACATAAAAAATAATAAATCAAAAAGGCTTTAATTAAAAAAAATGAAATTTAATAAACCCATGAAAAAGTTAGACCTCCATGTTAAAGCCCAAATTATAAATGCTAGGAGCAGAAATTTTAATTAATGCTAATTTTAGAGCTACTCAAAACAAAGAAAACAGGTCTGAATTATATTCTTCCCAGTGACTTTTTGATCTAGGAGGCTTTGTTAGAATGCAGCTAGCAGGGGGAAACAAGGGTGGAGATTTACAGGTATTTGCATGGTTTTCTTTCTGGAAAATGCAAATTTCTTAAGGAAACAAAAAGATCTAAAAATTACATCATGTCAAATGAAAATGAATGCAGGTGAAAGCAAGATTTGCCTGGTGCAGCATCTTTGCCTTTTGCTTCGGGAACAAGACTGATCCTTTTTACAACGTTTTTCTTTTATACAAACTGATTTTAACCAGAGCAATTTGTAAAAGGCTGTCTCAAAAATCAGCCTAACTTCTCATCCTTCTATTAACTTCTCAAAAAGATACACAGATCTCGACGGTGGGAAGAATGTGTGCTATTCATGAAAGGTTAATTTCTAGTCAAAAGGTTTCTGGTTTTAGCTAGTTATCCAGCAATACCAGCCACAGTCTACAGATCGATGGATCTATACAAGTTGTTTTCTCCAGGACGACATTAAGTCTTAATAACTCTATGTCCCATGAAAATGTGAGCTACATAAAAATGAAATTTGTCAATAGCTTTGCCTTGTTATTTAGCACACAGCACACAAAGCGACACATGCAGCTTAATGAGTGGCTGAATAATAAACGAGGAAGGGACTTATAGTCAACTTTCACAGCTCTGTGTCTTACAAAGGATGATCCAGGGAAGAACGAATTTTACGAATTATTAAATTTTAATGATTACTGATTAATTTAATGTTTAAAGAGCCCTTTACAGTTAACCCGCCAAGTTCTTTTTCAGTGTTGAAAACCCCCCAACAAAAGCTATATATATATAGATAGATAGATAGATAGATAGATAGATAGATAGATAAAGATATAGATATAGATATAGATATGTAAAATTTGTACAACCCACATAATTGTTCCCAGTCAAACCTATTCCCCCTCATGCCCCAACCACCATCAGAAGTCATGCTTTACAAAATCCTGGCTAAGCCCTATCCAGTCAAACTCCCCAAACCAGGTGTCCTTCTGTGCAAATAGATCTACTGGAGTCTAATCAGCATATTTTCCCCTCATTCTGTGAGTAGAAGTTGAATTCTAGACATGTCTCTAGGAATGGGGATTTTTTGAATGTATATATATATATCTATGTCTGGCTAGTTGTGGAATTCTGCAGTATCCTCCATCTTTTAAAAAGTACCCTGTCTCAAAAAGACCAAAAAAATTGTATTATCTTGGATAAGTGTTATAACATATGTTTGTCTGTAAATATAAGATTCCATGGTTTGGTAAGACATTTCATTTGTCTAGAGATATAACCCCAATAGGCTTCTTAGGCTCTATGTCCTCTCCAGCCCTGTGCATTTGGCTGAGTTTACAGTGGCTTTCAAGGGTTCTCTCCTAATGAGAGGTTTCCAAGTCCAATTAGATAGCTGTTGCCCATCTCCCAGACAAGCATTCATTTAATTTTTCCTGTGTGTGTGTGTGTGTGTGTGTGTGTGTGTGTGTTTAGCTATCTGAGGATTGTTTCTAGGGCACTGACATGTTTTGACCACTGCTTTACAGATCATTCGAGTTTTCAATTATTCGAATTATCAGTCTTTAAAATATTAAATTTCTGTATCTTCCTCTCAAACAATAAAATGTGCATATTCACCAATTGCACATTTTTTCTTTTTTCATATAATTTTATTCATAACTCTGTACATGTAATTCTAAAATGTGTCTATTAATTTTCATTTCAGCATGAATGCAGAAGTGAGGTGGTAAACCCATTAATTTTTGCCTGACAGTGTTAATGTTTCAGGATCACTGCTGAGAGCCAATTATCTGTCCATTAGTTCACATTCACCACCCTGCTACATTCTCCTCTCTCCATGTGAATTATATATGTGTCACAATAACACAACAAATAGTTAATCTACACTTCATTTGTGCTAGAATGAATTTTAGATGGACACTTTCACTTCCTTCAACATTGATAAGATACAATACCTTTGTCTATGGAATATTTATCTGGTCAGATATTTTATGTCTAATGCTTTTTCCCTTTTTGTTTAAGAAGATAATCTCCTAATCTCTCTTTGTATCTGTTTGTCTCTCTATTTTCTCCACATTTGCTTTGTGTTTGGAAATATTAAAAGGAGTGCTATAATATGAAATCCACTGGGGGTTAATGGGAGAATGCTGATGGGGGAGGGGGTCTAAATGTGATTAAAATGTTGGGCATGATCCCAGCACTCAAGATGTTGAGATGAAGCCCAGGATCCCAGGACTCAAGATGCAGAGAAGGAGCCCATGATCCCAGCATTCAAGATTCTGAGATTGAGCTGGTGATCCCAGCACCAATATTCTGAGATGGAGTTGGTGATCCCAGAATATTTTGGAGAAAAAAATAAAAACATTTAAGGGGAACAACATCAACAAAAAGACTTGCCCAAAGAACTTACCCCAACAGTAAACTTCTGCCTCAAAAAGTTTTTAAAAAAAGATTTGGGAAAAAGATACAAGGTGGGATTTAACATGCAAGGCAGAATGCATGAGTAGGGGGATGGGGCATGGATGGGGGAAGGACATAAACTTGATTAAGAAATATTGTATGAAATGCACAAAAACTCAGTAAAAAATTAAGGAAAATTTCAACAAAAATATTTAAAAATTGTTATAATGTTTAAAGACTCTTGGTGAAGATTATTTGTTCCATGTGTAAAACTTCTTGTCTTTTTTATGATCTTGGTCATTCTGTATGCAGAAAGGATCTTTAAATTCTATCTGTAGTTTTCTCAATTCTCTTTCTGTATTGCTTCCTCCCTCCTTCCCTCCTTCCATCCCTCTCCCCATCTTTCCCTTTCTCTTTCTTTTTTTATTTAGCTTTTCATTCTGAACACAGACTGTTATCCACTGTTGTACAATATGTGCAGATAAAAGTTAGTCAGTAATATAAAATTAAACAGGAAAAATGTGAATTCTAAAAATGGTTACCCTTATTTGTGGATGCAAACAACAAATCCCCAGTTGAAAGGCAAGCTGAACAACATTATCTCTATATTTATTTTTGTCTGAAAACAAATGTGCTGTTATAATATGAATCTTTTAATGGGCTCTAGAATTGACTTACCACATATTTTCAAACTGTATATAGGTGGAAGGTGCATATACATATCTTAGAATAATATAAAATTAAAGAGGAAAATGTGAATGTTTAAACATATTTTGGAATTAACATACAGTTTAGTCTCGAAGGTCATAATTTTGATTCATATGTGATAGCTATATAGGCATATTTTGGAGCAATACAAAGGGGAGGGAAAAACAACAATATAAAGACTGGATCAAAGAACTGACTGATACAGTTAAATTCTGCCCAAAATAAGCCTCTGTAGTGAAAATCTTTGGAAAGACTGAGAGAAAGAAGCAAGATATGTATGGGAAAAGCCATGAACTGGGGTGGGGTGGGGGCAGGGAGAGGGAAATGTGTCTAAATTGGACTGAAAGATAATGTATGAAATACACAAATAATCAATAAAAATAAATTAAAATAGTCAGATAAAAGTTCTATTTATCTACTTTTTATATGCCTTTTGTTTTAATTATTAAAAGTATCTTTACTCTTCAGAAGTTCCATTTAACTCTGTTCACAATGTATACTTCACCCTTTCATAGTATCTTGTATTTTAGTATCTAAATATCATCTTTTGCAATAATATGAATTTTAAGCAATTTTTAAATTTTTCTACTAGACTTAATACATTACTCCTAATATTTAACTTGTGAGAATTAAAATTAGAGACAAAATACTTTTAAATACAGAAATTTGGTGATAAAGGGACAAACACATTTTAAAATAAAGGGACTTTCTAATAGAAGATTAAATATTACTCATCGGATCACCAAACTTACATCTTCCCACTGGCAGGCAGTTTTAATGGGCTAAATTCTAAAAGGAAAGAAAGGAAGTGGTCTCCAATAAGATACATCCTTTTGCATGTTGAAGGAAAGTTAAAGACCAGGGGATGGAATTGTATTAGATGCTCAAAATAATAGCCATGTATAAACCCATATTCTATTGCCAGAGACTGTTTACGCCCTAATGATTTTACTTGTTTCAGATAATTCTTATTACAGATGGAAAAAAATCACTTATTTTAAGATTATATTTTCTGAATTAAGATTGTGCATCTTTTTTAATGCAAAGATTGGTTATCTAGAATGAAGGAACAGGAGAATTGCAATAAAAGGAAGATATGGAGGAAAGACACAATGGTAAGAAATATTAGGGATGGCATAAGAGAAATTCTACTAGTAGGTAGTACACTGAGAAAACATAAGCATTTGGAAAGATGCAGTAAACTCACCACCAATACACATTCATACTGAGTGCAGATTTAAGTGTTTCCATGATATTTTATTTCATCAACTTAACTATTAGTCTCCTTAAAGTATTAGTTGATTTCTTTTGAATAAGTGCAAGACTTTGATTTAGCAAAATAAAATAATAAAATGATAAAACCCAGGATAATGGAACTTCAAGTGCTGTGACCTTTTTGATAGGGCTTCAATGTTTTTTGTTTTGTTTTGTTTTGTTTTTGTCTCCCTGTAGCCCCAGCTATTCTGGAATTCAATCTGTAGACCAGGCTGTCCTTGAGCTCACAGAGATCCACCTGCTTCCGCCTCACAAGTACTAGGATTAAAGGCGTCCACCACCACACCTGGCCAAAATATTTTTTTCTACGTAATGAAATATGTCATGTGGTTTAGGTAAGCAAGTGACTTACCTTCACTCTAGAGAGATTTCTGTTGGAACTTACTACCAGTGTTGATGAAACATCCCTCTCTCTTTAACACTCTTAATTCCTTTCTGCCTTTTCATTTATCTTCAACAAATATCTTTGCTCTATGTTCTTATTCATAACTTCTATTTGCATAAGACAAAAACAGTAATATAATTTTTATAGTTGAAAAACCTACTTTTTACACCAAACTATAAAAATAGCATTTACTTAACATACAGGTAAAACTTACTGGAATTGTTTTATATTTGAAGTTAACAACAAAAAAAATCTCATATTCCATGGCTGCTCATATATGCCAGGGTGGCATAAATCATGAGTAGAGATTTTTATGCTTTCTCAACAATTTCAATTAAGTGCTTATTAAGACCAAACACAACAATAAATTTTGCAGATATTATATAAGCATTTTATTTACTTCTTAATGTTTTACATTGAGAAACTTTAAAATCTTTAACATAATATTTTAAGAAAAGACATTTTTATAATATGAGATTATTTGTATCTAAAATAAAATAGATATGGCTCCCTTTACATTACTGTATTCAGAAAAAAAAATCACATTTAAGTCAGAAGAGATTGGAGAAAATACAGAGTGAAATGTCTTCAGAGACTAATGAACTATTAGAGGAAATACATAATTATTACTCAGTGCCACCTATATCACTTGATAGATTTAACAAGAAATTCTAAGAACAATAATTATATCAAATTATGAAAGGTGATTTTCAACCAAGTATTCTTTCAATATATGGCTGCCATTCGTGGTTTTTTACTTAACCAGCAAGCTCTCAAGTGTAGTAAAAATGGTGCATAGTTTGCACCTGCTAACGAAATATGAATGAATGAAACAATTTTTTTAAATTTCTCTGTTTTGCTCTTTGGGTTTTGTGAGCAAAGCTTGATGTGTGTCTATAAAATGAATTCCACTATGACCACCAATCAGAGCATCACTCAGAGACAACCAGCAGCCTGCCACCTCACTCTGTAAATGCATATTGTATGATGGTTTTTGATTAATCGAATCTTTAGCATTTGTCCAATAAATAAATTTCCACACAGCAAAATTACAATTTAATACCTATTCTTTTTTCTTAATTTAGCAATTGCATTATTATTCATATAAAAGATAAGAGGATAAAGTCAAACAATGGAGTAACACCTTAAATAAAGAAAACAAAGATCTGATTTAAGGGAGAGAAATCATGCTTGGTTAAGGTCAAGATAGAGTTGTTATAAATATCCCAAAATAGTACACAGAAATACCCACTCTTAAAAATTCCTTATTTATGTTCAAGAAAATATTTTTCTTTTCAGAGTTTTCTTCAGTGCAAGTTTCACATCATTATTCCTCAGGCTATAGATCAAGGGGTTCAGCATGGGGCCAACATTTGTATAAAACACTGAGGCCACTTTTCCCTTGTCCATAGACTCTTCATAGGAAGGTTGCATGTACATGAACGCTGCAGCCCCAAAGAAGAGAGAAACAGTCATGATGTGGGAACTGCAGGGATTGAAGGCTTTAGCCCTGCCTTGGGTAGAGCTGATACGGAGGACATTGGAGATGATGAAGCCATAGGAGATGAAAGTGGTGCTGGTAGACACCATAATGTTCAAGCCAACTAGAACAAAGACTACAACTTCATTGTTGTTGGTTTTTTTTTTTTTTTTTTTTTATAGCCTTTGATTCTAGAATGAGATACCAACGTCTGCATATATTATATAAGCTTTAATCCGTGGACTATACGAAAAATCCCATCCAGCACCATTCCCTCTGTGTTCAAGCTCGCAACATGTGATGGGGGCGTTAATTATATAGTTTAAATTGTGTATTTATGTGCTGTCTGGTCCTCAAGTATCCAGTGTAAAGTAGCAGTGCTTCTGGCTTTATAGGGAGGGATATTCAGTGTAAAAAATCCCCAGGACAGGCTATCATTTAGTTGCCTCCTTGCGTCATAATAGCACAGGTATGGCTTATGTAAGTCTATAAAAGTGCCTGTTCTTGGTATCTAGGAACATTGTTACTGGTGACACCACCATAGTATTTTTCTTAGTTAATATTTTATGCATTGTGTTCTACTTCAGTTGGTAGCACAACTCTCCACCGAATAGAAGAAGTTGCTGTTGTTCCTATTTACACAGGTGAGCTGGGCAGGATAGAGGGGCTGATTAGCTCACAATGAGGCTTCGCAGGGATAATGCAATTAGTGGAAATCCTCTGCTGGATTGATGTTATAATGGGTGGTCTGACTAGTGTCTTCTCAGGGCAGATTGCAGGGTCTCCTTAATCTAGCCAATCCTGAAATTTAGGTCCCTCTTTTCGCCTGCTCCTTTCGCCTTACTGGGCTATTCTACTCTCGCCAAGCTTGAACCTAAAATTCTTTGCATTCACTCTTGCAAATATATAGCTAATTGATGCTACCTATGCAAAGCACTGAAATTACTTAACTATTTAGACTTCTTGAACATGATTAAGTTGGTAATACGTTAGCTAGATAGTGCTCGATGGCTAAGCGGGTATCATGCGGTTTATCCCTCAGGGATCTTTGTCTCCTTGCATTCTAGGTCAGCTATCTAAAGCTCAAGATTAGTGTTGTTATTTCAGTTTTTCTCTCTCTTCGGTAATTTACCCCTAATATGAACTACACGCTCCTAGAATAGTATTTTAATTAACATTTTTTTAGTTATATATTATATTATTATTTATTTTCTTAAAATCTCTTTTTTTATTTTTTTGAATGCTTCCTGTCTGTATATACTCTACCATGCATATAAATCCAATCTTTTCCACGTTTAGTTCAAGTGCAACTAATACAAGATATTCCCTGCCTTCCCCCCTTTCCACCACGGGCAGTCTGTCCACCTATTCCATTGACCTCCTACCTAGTGATTACATTCGGCGCGAGACTAAAATTCGTGGCATTCTGCCATGAGGCCTGAGTTATATTCCTCTCCCCCTGCATCTCTTCTCTGCTTTCTTTGTTTTGTTTTGTTTTCATTTTTTTTTCTTTCAACCACATAAGTTGAATCATAAAATTTTTTGTGAGTCCTACTCACTTATAGCATCTCTTCATGGTATAAACCTCATTTTGCAAGCAGTTTCGCTGTCCTCAGAACTCACAGCATGAGTTCTCCATTGGGTTCCCACCTACCTTGTAGCCTAATCACACCACATTGTGCTAGGAGCAGGCCTGGGGGGTGGGAACTTGTTATGTTCAAAAATCAATTGGGGGTTGATCAAAACATGGTGTGCCTCGTAGTAACTATATTATTCGGCATTGTTCTCTCGAGATACCATTAACTGCTCCCCAATATTCCGAATTTGTGTGCCCATAACTATACATGTCCTAAGTCGCAAGCCATAACCTATATTTTAAGGGTGCTACACAATTTTCCGCAGATTTTGTCTTAGCCTAGCCTAGAAAGGGGCACCAGGGATGGAACTGAGCAGTCATAACACTACTACCTAGGCTTTTTCTCTGGAGGCTTTGACTGTTCTTGGTCTCTTAGTTCGAATATAATCTGAGCACCTGGGCTTAATATACCTTTATTGGAAAGCGATCTCCGACCAGCTTAGGTTCCTAGGCTTTTATTATTCAGTTCACGATCGTTTCTCACTATATGCAAAGCAGCAATAGGCCACCATTAGTATTTTATTTTTAGAGGAGTTTATGGTTCAAAAAATAAAAAAATTCTATGAATTAGATTAAATAATTAGGCCGATGTATTGACTTTCCTACTAATCGAGCGTAAAACACACACACACAATTAGATATATCATGGGTGGGCTAAAAGATAGTTAATACAGTACGTAGAGTGTCTTGCTTATTGGTAGAGAAATGTGGGAAATTCTACCTTTGTTTGTTGATATTTAAATGCACAACACGATTTGCTAATTGCCCGATTGTATGTCAATTCATGATCTAAACTTCTTCTTTGGCTGCTCTCAAGGGGACTCAATTGCGCAGACGCGGTGACACTTTGCGCTCAGGATGCGCACTAGTATATTAGATAAATACAGAATATGTCTATAGGACGGCAGTTGAGTCCAGCGAAAATTAAGAAGGATGTTCAAGCTTGTGACATGGCGGCCGTGGTTATTTAGTCATCCCAAGAGAGAAGTAGCCAATAAGCCGCGCAATTTATCGGATGTTTTGGGATTACTGACAGATTTAATCGGCTGCTACACGCCTGCACAGTATCTTTCCTGTGGCCAAATGCAAGAATGAGCCGTGTAGACGATCTGGTGCTAGGACGTGATTCGCGATCGCTCCATGGCTTGTATGACTCATAGAGGAGACTTCAGACATTCGGTAAAATTTTTACATGTTTTGTCATTATTAATTGGGGTCCAGAATTTTCCAAAGTGGTCTTCTTGAGAGGAGAGTAAAATCACGTCTACTAGCGACGAATCACTTTTTTTTAATATAGTATTTTACTGTCTATTATGTTTGTTAAAATTATTCATGATAAGAAGTTTATAATTTTTAGTTCAGAAAAGCTGTAGCACAGCAATGTAGATCCATCTTGTGATACCTGCAAACTGGATGCGATTATGGAAGGCCACACTATAACAAAATAAATCTTTACCACTATTTGTTCAAAGGATAAAGCATTTGCTGAGGTTGAACTTTTGAACTATTTTTTCTTTTTTTTTTTTCCATATTTTTCATACAGAAAGCTGGTATAATTTTTATATCAAAAAGCAGGGCTGGTGTTATTTTTATATCTCGGCAAAGAAATTGATAATTGAGTTTTTTCAATTATTGAGAAATTTGCGTCATAAATTACCAAGTTATCCAAGAGATGGGTTCAAGCATTCTTACACACTGCTTAATGCAAGAATCGATCAACTAGCCATGTGTCCTGGCCACTAGACCTCTAAGAGAATTAGCCAGTAGTACGTAAGACACACGATATCAAAAGATAATTATAATGAATAATATAAGTCTATCTTGCATTTATAAGCTTTTTATACCCCCCATAAATTCGCTTTCCATACCCATATAGTCATACCGTTTTCATATAGTTATAGATGCCAACCCACTCTGCAGTTGATTCTACAAATACCATAATGTTAGAATTGAAAAAAATCATAAATTCCTCTTTGTAGGTAATAAAAAGTTCAAAGGTACTCGTCACCTCAATAAGTAGACAACCATCTACACTAAGAACAATGATCTTATCCTTGGGGTGCCTTAGGAGCCATAAGGCACCAGAAAAGCGCTGTGTGGCTCTGAAGAGGGAAGCCAATGAACTAGCTCTTCCAACAATCCCTAACTGTGACTCAGTGTTAGACGAGAGTTATACCAGCATCTTTTGGGACTGGGGGGTCCACGCGGAATGCATGAAGACATTTATATTCTTGTACCCCACTCTCAGCTCAACCACTCCTCAGCTACCAAACACAGAGAAAGTTTTTTTCTGGAAACATCTGGTTAAGGGGTAAGGGGGCAGACTAACTTCTGAAGAAAGGGGGTGTACCTCTCTGGGAAGGAGATGCTGTGGCATCCATTTTGGCAAGACAACAGAGTCACTCGCTAGGCACAGAAGGGCCCCAAACTCAAGCGAGATATCAACCCACATTTCTTGAGAGAGGGCATCTCTAAAATATTTAAATCAGTCATGTGTGCAGATCGCAAGTCCCAGCTGAACAGGTTCTCTATGCCTCACCTGTCTAGGCCGAAATTGTGCTCTTATCACCCTGGGGCTGAGCCTAGAGGACAGGAGCCTTGTTTACCAGGCCCAAGCAGCAGAAGCCAGCTTCCCCTTTCAGTCCCACCTCAGGGTGCTCAGCTTCCTGCCACTGGATTTTGCATCACTCTCACCGTCCTCAGGGGCATAACCAGGTGCAGGACAGCACCTAAATGGACAAGTGAGGGAGAAAGGGAAGTTGGTTAGCGAGGTTGTTGATCGCAACTCAAACGTCTCGTAATAAGGAGGGGAAACGTGAAAGCAATGAAAATACAAAGGCAGTAGGAGACGCGTCACATACACCAGCTAAACGCCTGCAGGGTCGGGAGATCTGCAATGAGGGGTCAGTCTGTATGTATGTATAAAGAATATAAGTTCTGTGAGGGGGCATGAGCAATAGAAACTCGATGACGGGGGGCCGTCGAGATGATTGAGGCCAGAATATTGTTAGTTCCCTCGCTAGAATAGGGATAAAATTTGGCACAGATAACGCAAGTCCAGGGCAAATGAAAAACGGAGCAATGAAGTATGCCCGTGAGTGCACACTTCTCCTTTAAATCTTGTTGGACTAGAGGCTCAGTATACGCACTAAACTTTCATTGTGCGTGAAGAGTAAGTCGACGGGCTGGCATTGCAAATAGCCACTTGTTAATTCAAATTGGGGAGGCAGAACGGCAGTATCAGGCATAGCAGACATTACTCCCGTGAGTTCCAAGGCCAGCCGTTGATCTGAACATAGGATTGAGATCCTTGTTTGAGACCACGACCCTCCTGTCCTCAAAAGACAAAGAGCCGCGAACGAAAGTAATAGCAATGAAAAAACAAATAAGCATAACATGGCAAAAGAAAACAGAAAAGAAATTTGCAGCTCCCAGACCCTCTTCTGCCTCCCATTGCTAGAATTTTGGTTGTTGTGGTTATTCCAAGTGAGTCTCTATGGTCAAATTCCGAACAGAAATAAAAGGCACATTACTCCCTGTGTTTGCCCAAGACGCCAAGATAGGTATACAAAATTCTGTTCGAGTATCCGCTCTAAAGTTACGCTAAAGAACGTCTTTTTTGTTTCTCAACAATTTCTCTTTTTAATAAAATTATTAGAATGACTAACTTTCACTTTTCCTGTTCATGTAGTCATGCGATGTCTCCAGCGGTGATCAGGCTCCTAATGCAAGTTCGCGGCAATAAGTACTCCGTTGTCCGTGCCCCACAGCCCTGCAGGCGGAAGGAATGCGGAGGAGAGGTCGTCGTGATTCCCCCCTGGAGCTGGAAGTTCTCGCTGCTGGAATTGCCAGGGTTTCAAGACGGCCTCATTCGGCCTGCATGTGGGTGCCTTGGGGAATCGACCTCCGGGTCTTCCGTACACCGAGTTCCTACTGCTGGGAAAATATGTTCTTTTGCCCTAGTGGCTGTCTCCTGTAGTTTTATACCTGTACTTTAGGGTCCTGATGCCACTCCAGCCCTAAGTATAGCACCTTTTTAAGAAATGATATTATAACAGGCCAACTGATGGTGAAGGTGGCCAGATATACTGGAGTTATGGAAAATGTAGAGGGAAAATGAGTCACTGTGGAATGAGATAGACCCTTGGTCAGAATCTCTTCTAGTTTGGGGAACCTGCTTTGTGACATTCCCTGTGTTGTCACTCACTAACTAGAGTTCTGTGATATCTTTTTCCAGCCACATTTGAAATGTGTACAATTGTTTATGATAAGAAGGGAACAATACCCACAAATATACTAAGATCATAAATAGCAATCAGGCAACAAGAAACAATCTCTAGCTGCATAGAATTTTGTAATCAAAAGATGCTGCTACTTACCTAAGGATCTGAAAGATCTCCCAGGAATCCAGAGGATGGATAAGAAATATCCCAACAAACTTATGTTTCCATTAATTGTCATATTCCTTATCACCATAGATGAAATTCACAGAAAATGTTCAAATGGGAAATCACTCTGTTGGTGACAGAATTTATCCTAGAGGGTTTAATCTAACCACCCAAACTCCAAATACCTCTCTTCTGTCCTGTTCCTTCACATCTATGTGGTTACTGGTTGTTGAACCAATCCTGGGGTTCTGATTAATGATTTCACTGAATTACGCACCTTCATACACCCATATATTATTTCCTCTTTAACCTATCTTTTGTAGATATTTGTTATTCTTCTGTCTTAACCCCCAAGATGCTAATGAACTTTGTACTGGAGAGAAATACCATCTCCTATACAGGTTGCTTGACTCAGCTCTATTTCTCTGTTTCTTTTGCATTACCGAAATGTTACCTATGTGCCTATGGCATATATCGCTATTGTGCTATTTGCAAGCGAAGTGCTGTATAATGTTTAATATATCACCCAGATCTGGTGCTGGTTTGGATGCTTTGAGGGCATATGTGATGGGGTGTTGGGGTTCACTGGCCCATACTCTTTGTATGGTGAGACTGACGTTTTGTGATGCCAATATTATCAATCATTATCTATGTGACATACTGCCTGTGCTCCAGCTTTCTCCTGGCACCAGCATTTACAACATATGAAGTTGTACACACAACAGGTGCTCGAGATCGCAAGGAAGTATTCCTACCATGGGAGATGTTTGGCCAGGGATGCCACAGGCCCCACACACAAGGTAAGCTCTGCTACTAACTGGGATACTGCAAAAAGAGAGGCATTAAGGCCCTAGCGTACCGAAGACCTGACGTTAACATGGAAGAATGTATGTGAGACCACCATGCATGTACAGCATCGAGCCTCGTGGAAGAGTACACGAGAGTAGTTAACCAAAGCGCCACTAAACACAAAAGCATCTCTCTCGAAGGAAAAAAGAAAGAAAAAAGAAAACACAACAACGGGAGTGTAGGGAGGAAAAGTAGAAGATTTGCTTTGGTTTAGTGGCCTTTGGTATATGACTCCATCTGGGTGTTCGCTAGAGGCCATCGTGTGAAACTTGCATTGTGGGTCCATACATTTTTCCCATGTTAAGGTCAGGTCTTCAGCAGCAGGGCCTTATCGCCTCTCCTGTCTTGGCGTATCACCAGTTTAGAGGGCAAGAGCCTTTGACCTTTTGTGGGCGCCTTGATACCCCTGGTCCAAATCTCCCTGGTAGACATAATCCTCTGCAGATGTCAGAGCTCCTGTGTGTACAACTTCATTGTTGTAAGTGCTGGTGCAGGAAAGCTGGAGCACAGGCAGTATGTCACATAGATAATGATTGATAATATTGGCATCACAAAACGTCAGTCTCACCATACAAAGAGTATGGGCCAGTGAACCCCAACACCCCATCACATATGCCCCAAAGACAAACCCAGCACAGATCTGTGGGGATAATATAACATTATACAGCAGTGGCTTGCAAATAGCAACATAGCGATCATATGCCATAGCAATAGGTAACATTCGGTAATGACAAAGAAACAGAAGAAATAGAGCTGAGTCAAGCAACCTGTATAGGAGATGGTATTTCTCTCCAGTACAAAGTTCATTAGCATCTTGGGGGTTAAGACAGAAGAATAACAAATATCTACAAAAGATAGGTTAAAGAGGAAATAATATATGGGTGTATGAAGGTGCGAATTCAGTGAAATCAATGTAATCAAACCCAGATTGGTCACAACAGTAACCACATAGATGCCTAGGAACAGGAAGAAGAGAGGTATTTGGAGTTCTGGGTGGTTAGTTAAACCCTCTAGGATAAATTCTGTCACCAAAGAGTGATTTCCATTTGACATTTTTCTGTAGAATTTCATCTATGGTGATCAAGGAATAGACAATTAATGGAAAATAAGTTTGTTGGGATATTTCTTATCCATCCTCTGGATTCTTGGGAGATCTTTCAGATCCTTAGGTAAGTAGCAGCATCTTTTGATTACAAAATTCTATGCAGCTAGAGATTTTTTCTTGTTGCCTGATTGCTATTTATGATCTTAGTGTATTTGTGGGTATTGTTCCCTTCTTATCATAAACAATTGTACACATTTCAAATGTGGCTGGAAAAAGATATCACAGAACTCTAGTTAGTGAGTGACAACACAGGGAATGTCACAAAGCAGGTTCCCCAAACTAGAAGAGATTCTGACCAAGGGTCTATCTCATTCCACAGTGACTCATTTTCCCTCTACATTTTCCATAACCCAGTATATCTGGCCACCTCACATTCAGTGCCTGTAAAACATTTCTTTAAAAAGGTGCTAACTTAGGGGCTGGAGAGATGGCCTAGCGGTTAAGAGCACCGACTGTTCTTACAGAGGACCCGGGTTCGATCCCCAGCACCCACATGGCGGCCGAGAGCCGTCTGAAACTCCAATTCCAGGAGAACTCCAGCTCCAGGGGAATCCGAGACCCTCTTCTGACCTCCGCGGCGTTGCACGACACGGGTGCACAGACTTGCATGCAGGCAGTACAAAATATTCATGGACCATTGACAGAAAATAAATAAAATTAAATAAAAAGCAAAAATAAAGATAAATAAAGGTGCTAACTTAGCGATACTCATCGATTTTTTTTTGTTTTGGTTGGAACAGGAGAATAAATCCTTTTTTCTCTGAATTGACAATTGAAAAAATTCTAGTAATGCAGGAGAGAGGAGTCTGGCTATGGGGTGGTCAGCCTTCTAGAGTACTGAAAACATCAGCCCTTTCACCACAATATACTCCTGAGCCTCTTCCACAGATGGAAATGCATATGCATTTTACTTCCGTTTCTGCAAGGATTCCACTCCAGTCCCGGCAGAGGGATGTTTCCCTATATGATCAGATGAACAACCTATAGATTCAACACAGAGATGCTATGTCACATTGGGAGCATACCAATTGCTGATTAATATTTAGAGACTGCCTCTCTCAGGAAATTGATACTGTGTTTACTGCTGATCTGTGATGAGCACAGCATCTCTTCAGAGACCCTGTCTTCCCCTCAGATTGCATCTCCACACTGAGTATTTACTTCTCACAGTATCATAATGTGAGAATCCTCTGAATCCTTTCTGTTGGCCTTAGGCCTTGACCCAGAGGTTAAATATTGTCAGACTTCCTAAATGATCACTAAATGATCAACTGCAGTGTCTTACAAGAAAGGGGAAGAATGGAAAGCCAGAGGAGATAGACTACTGTCATCTGAACATGGCACACATGTCAGTCTTCCCCTGCTTGGTCAAGAGCTGTCCCCTGATAACCGCACTCATAGCTCAGGCCCCTGCTGATCCCCTTAGAAGGAAATTTCTATCTCCCATGCTTGTATTTTTGTAGTCTTCAAATTCAGGACAATATTGCTCAATTTTTGAAACTAAAATTATTAAAAACTTCTTTCATGAAATTTAAAAATAATGGCAAAATACTTTTAAAAGTCTGAGCATTCTTCTCAGATGAAATGACATATGTAAAAATTACATGGCTGAACGTTCACATGAGAAAACTTCCAGTGGCCAGAAAGCCTATTTCCCTATGTTCCTGGATCAACCCTAGCTCTTACAATCTGTCTGCCATGTCCTGCAATGGTCCCTGAGCCATGGATGGATGAAGTTTAATACAGGATTCCAATCCATAGACCCCTACTCTGCAGTCTGAAGTCTCTCATTCTATAAAATTTATCCAATTGTGGCCTTCTGTGAACATCAAACTTGTGTAAGGAAGCTTGCTTTACTGAATTTGCAGCAATGGTGGTATTATGCACAAGGTCAAAGCCAACTCAGTCAGACATGGGCTCAGCATGGAGCAAGGAATGTGGGAAATGGGTCAGCCCTAGCTTGGGAACTGTTGTCAACAGTTTATTGCTGTGTAAAGGAGAGTCAATATTCCTTAAGATCTCTAGATAAGCTGACTAGACTGCAGAGGATAAACTTACACTGAAGGCCATCTGAGTATAAATAATTGAACTCATAGGAATTAACATATATGATAGAATGAATAGGTCAAGTGGGAGAGTATATAGCAGTAAGGAAAGGAGAGAAAGAGACTAAATTTGATTAAGAACTATTGCAAGAAATGCACAAAGTCTCAATAAAATACATTTAAAAATCATCCTTGTAAATAAGGAAATTTTTGTTGCACTTAAATATAAAATAAAAATTATGTGTGTCACAGTAAATTCTCATAACATTTTTAAAAACATCAGATAGAGAAATAAATGATAGCATGGGAGGAGTTTATTTCTCCAGTTTAATACCTCCTAAAGCAGTACTGTACAATATAAACATAATTAAGCCACAGGTTGAACAACATGGACGATTAAGCATACATCACTCATAAAACAAGCTTCTTTTTTTTTTTGCTACAGATGGAGGTTACTAAAGAATTTCATACCCGGTCAGACACAGAGAATATACTTCTGAGCAATGCCTAATTCTAGGTGACAGATCTACAGTTGAATCTCTACACCAAAGGTTCATGAAACATGATGGAACAGGAGGTAGAGGGAAAAATAATATATCCCTTAACTCTCACAAGTGAAATTTCCTTATACAACATTATGTAATGCACACAGATTGCCACAACTAGCCATGTTTTAAAGAATAAGAGACTACAGAGTCTATATCTCTGGATAAGACTCCTGTATTAAATCTCACCCACCTATATCTCAAAGACCATTGAAAAAGAGGGGGTGGAAATATTGCAAGAGCAATGGCTGGTACATGAAGATAAGGAAGCAAGGGCTTTCATACCACTGCAGGCTTAAATATGTGAACAGCACCCATGCCAACTCAACTAAACAAGGGTACACAGGCGAGGAGAGAAATGTGTGTCAGGCCAGCCCTTGACTGAGAACTATGGGGGACTGGTAGCTACTGAGTGAAGGAGAGTATGCCTTACTTATAAACTCTAGATGGGCTGACTGGATTCCAGTGGATGAATTTGCACTGAAGGACACCTGGGTACAAATGTTTGATTGGATAGGACTTACCACGCATGGTGGTAGGGTGGTAGGTCTGGTGCTTTTGGGGAGACCAGGAATGGAGTGGGGATCTGAATTTGATTTAGTAGTATATGAAATTACAAAAGCTCAATAACAAATTAATTTTTTTCTAGTAATCATATTAAAGCAAAAACAAGTAAAACTAATTTTATCAATACACATTTGTACGTATCCACTTTAAACCAAACATTGCTGTAATATGAGTATACAAATATTAATGTCATTTTCATGGTTTTATCATAATGTCTGTAACATTGGCTCCCTGTTTACTGCTCACAGGGTACTTTAGAGCTCCCTAAGTTACAAAAAGACAGTAGTAATGGAAACTAAAACTCTAAAATCCACTTTATAAAGTCATCAGGATTGGGGCTGGAGAGATAGCCTAGCAGTTAAGAGCACCGACTGCTCTTGCAGAGGACCCGGATTCGATCCCCAGCACCCACATGGCAGCTAAGAACCATCTGTAACTCCAATTCCTGGAGAACTCCAGTTCCAAGGAAATCCGAGACCCTCTCCTGACCTCCGCTGCATTGCACGACATGGGTGCACAAACCTACATGCAGACAGTACACTCATACACATACCAAAAAAAAAATAAAAAAATAAAAAATAAAGTCATCAGGATTATAACAATTTTTCTTTAGGTTAAAAAATGACAATATTTTATGTCTAGTCATAAAATACTGGATATGACATTTCATTTAATCCACATATTTATCCATATTTAAAGAAACATATTTGAACTGTAATTGTATATAAAATGTGTGCATCTGATTCACTGATTTTTGTGGTGATGTTGTCATTACCACAATAACAATAGATTCCTTTTTTCCTAAACTTGGCTTATATTCCATTGTATGTATATGACACATTTGATCCATTTTTCTACAATTAAACATTTGGTTATGTGTACCTCTTGACTAATATTAATGTTTTCTAGATGCTGATTTTAATTTATTTTTAAAACATTTATAGAATTGTTGAATTCTATGAATTGTTGAATGTTATTTTTATTTTAGCTTTAAAATAGACATTGCTTTTCAAGTACATATCCAATGCAGGTCTTAATATATATGCAAATCTTTTAAAGCACATTCCAAAGATGTGTATAAAGGACACAAGGAACATTCTCTTAGTCTTGAAAAAACTTACAGGAAAAATGTTTGAAGATAATAATTTTAAGGTTGGTGATTTGACCAATGAAATTATAAGAATTTAAAAAATGCATTGAAGCTAAAATGATCAAATAGATGTGTGCAAATAGATTCCTTGGTGCAAGTTCATCCACTGGGTCTAGTCAACTTATCTGGAGTCACTCCCTTAAAGATTTATTCTCCCTCACCTCACAGTAAACAGTTGCCAGTAGTTCCTCAGCTAAAGTTTGGGGTCTGTTGCTAATTTCCCTAGTTCTATGTTGGGTTTTTTGTTGTTATTATTGTTGTTCTGTTTTGTTTTATTGATTCTGCATAGGTCTTGTGCGTGCTGTCACCATTGTTACAAGCTCATATGATCACACCCCCAAGGGCCCCAAACCCTCTGTTTTCTTATGTTCATGCACCGACCTTGGCTCTTACAATCTTACCACCACCTCATCTACATGGTCCCTGAGCAATATGTGGGTGTGGTTTAATATAGAAGTTCCATGTAAGGAACTTGTACACTTTGTAAAGTGTACAAGGTCAAATATCCTAGGCATACAATTTCAAGGATCTCCAGTGAACAAACCTATTACAGTTTGTTAAATTCTGAGCTTACTAAAATATTAATTTTAATGATAAAATATACATCAGATAACAACAGCTTTAAACATGACAAAAAGGTGGGGTTGGGGGAGAGTTGAATATTCTCTAATTTCCAATTGGTAATTGTGTAACTTTGCTTTAGAAATCCCTCAAAGCTGCAGCTAGTCTCCTGAATCTCCAGGCCAATTCCCCACACTCGTGCACAGGATGGGGAGAGCCATGATTCTTCAGAATAAAACAAATTAAATTTAACAGGATAAGGCTCCTTTTCGTTCTGAAGAAGATGAATTCTTCATGGATTTATTAAAAGTTTTTGTTTCCTTTGAGGATTTTTCAGACTTCCTCTCTAATGATACAAAATACAAAGGTAATTTATTTTCCATCTCAAGGTCCAAAGGGATAGAATCTCCAAGGAAACAAAGTCAGACTCAAAAATCCCAATTGTATTTTTCAAATGGAATGAAATCTACTTTATTTCTACTTCTTAATGAGTAGTCTTTTCCCGTAATTTTATTGCATTTTTGTGAGTTTATAAAATATAAGTTTATGGCATTTAATCCACTCCCCATCTCTTCCCTGCTGCCTCTTACCCAATGCCATTTATTGAATTCACATTATATATATATATATATATATATATATATATATATATATATATATAATTGTTGTGTGTTTTGTATTTTAGGCCTATAGAGTTTGATTTGTAAAACCCATTGTCCTTAATTTTGATCTATTCGCTGGGCCCACCAAGTTTCAGGACCCTATAAGATACTGTCTCCCAATCCCAGCATCCGTCATTTGTTGAGAGTTCCTTAATGTGGGTTGGTGTTACTTACCCATCATAACTGGTCAAATGCAGAATATAAGTGTCTATGAGATGCTTAACACCAAATGACACATTGTCAATGCAACTTCTGTACTTAGGACTAGTATATCTCTAGACTCTCACCAGAGAAGTTTTCTTATGCGCTAGATGGTGATTAACACACAGATCCACAATTAGCCATTGTGTAGAGAACAAGAGACTGCAGAGTACTTATCCATGGTCCCTTGTTTAAAACCTCTACAGCCCAAGGTTCAGGGATGATTTCAGAAGAGGAGGAGGACAGATTCTAAGAACAAGAGTGAGCTGATGACCAAAAGAAAACAAGTGTTTTCCAATAGCTGTTCATTTACTCATATGAACTCATAGCATCAGTGATGTCATACTCAAGTCCTATGCAAACTCATACAAGAAGAATCTTATTTGTTAAGATTCCTTCGGTTTCATGTATTTTTTTTTAAATATTATTGTCAAAATCACTAGGAGGGAGGATTTTCAATGTTCATCCCATAAATGAATGATAGCCTCTTGAGGTGATCATTACGTTTATACCTATGTTTCTCTTGAAAATAATTTTCTTTATGGATATTCCCCCCTCTTTTTTTACTTTTCTCTAAAAGAGAATTCTACTAAGTTCCACAATAAAACAATAAGAGGCTTGGCATGGAATGGCCCTTCACGTCCTAAACAGTTCACTGGGGACTATTTTCAGGGTGACAGTTATTTCAAGGTCTATTTCTTAATTTTCAGGCTTAATAAATTTTAATTTGTATTAAAAAAAGTAGGTAAGCCTCACAGATGTTAAAGGACTATTAACAACCTAATATATTTATTTGGATATATAGCTTTTTTGTTACAGAACTTCATACAATAAATGGTGCAATAATATCACTCAGAAGCCAGCAAACAAATAAATAAACATGGAAATTATCACAGCTAGAAGGAGTATAGCTGGAGATTGGATTAAAGTCATTTAGATCATTTCTCATTGTGAAAACTTCTGCCTAATCCCCTCTAGTTCCTGCACTTTCAGATAAAATAGTAGTTCATTTTTAATAAATTATCAAATATGTCATTTTGTTTATAATAAAATTTCCAATCAATGATTTTCTTCCAGACAGGTATGTTTGATTGTTTCGTAGACAGTATATTTAGAAAATTAGAATGAACCTGTGGTTAATTTTGTAAATGATGTGAAATGTTACTAGTAGCCTCTGGTGCTATATATGTTGGCCAGATGTGTGTTTTTGTGTCCTGGAAACTCTGGTGAGAGTTGGAGAGATGCATTAGTTTATGAGAATAACAATAAGACATTAAGAACTGGTTAAATGTGATAACTAGTACAAATCTTGTGTTAGGTTCTCTCCTCCTGTCAAATGTCTAGCCTCAGGCTCCAAAGCCCAATATCAAGGTTAGCTATGGGATCTATTTTAGGAAATGGAACTTAAATCCAAGTACAGAGTGGTTGTTTACTCTCATAGTGTTTGTGCTGCTATTGAACAGTGGACACATCTTTCCAAACCAGTTGTTATTGTAGTTCACAGAATTTAGAGCTGGGAAAGGTAGATGATTACTTTTTCCTTCTGGTGGCATGGATAGCTCTTTCCAGCACTGTGAACACTAGCCAGTGGAGATGAAGTTCTGAAGTCAGCATAAGCTTGGTTTCTCCTTGCTTGCTCACCTCATGCAGTCCATTCCTAGCAATGAGCACTCATTTTGTTTTTGTTGCTGTTTTTATTCTATGATGTCTGGAAAAGGCAATGTTACAGGATGACTATTATAGAATAACTCCTTTTAGTCTCTTCTTATGATGAACATGTATATAATTTAGGAGTTTCTATGTTAGTAGATTACACTATGGCTTTTTCTTAAGTCTTCAGCATTAATTATCCTCCATATTCGTTCCTCCGTCTGACCTTTATTTGATCTATTTTGATAGACATAACACGTTTTTACAAATATGAAAATATTAACAGTAAATTGTTTTTAATTTTTTTCAGCCAACAAGTTTTAATATATTTAATTTTGTGAGTAGCTATAAAGGTGTCTTCCAAATTTGTTGTACCATTTTGCATTTCTGCAGGCTTCAGTGAATTCTTCTGTTTCTCCACATTCTTCTCAATATTTGTTATTGTCAGTATTGGGGATTTTGTCTTTATAAGAGGTATGTTTTATTTTATTTCACAATTCTCTACTTATGTCTGATGTTGAGTACCTTTCCTTATATTCTATGCATCTTCTCTGGTGAGGTGATTATTCAGATAATTGTTCATGTTCTAACTTGAACTGAATTCTAGAATCCCCTATGCATTTTAGATGTTTGTTTGATGAATATTTCTTTTTCAGAAATTTACTTGAGGCCTGTGACTTATCTTCTCATTCTCCAGTTCCAGGGGACTCTGACGCCCTCTCTGGCCTCCACAGCTTTGCACGACAGGGGTGCACAAACCTCCGTGAAGACGGTACATTCATACAAACAAACAAACGAACAAATAAATAAATAAATAAATAAATAGTATTATATTCAACACTTATTCTCCATTTCCTAAGACTAATAAAAGTTGTAGATTTGACAAGAATATATATCTATGCATACATTCACACACCCACACAATGTTTGGAAATTAGAATCAGTTTTTATACTATTTTAACTTGTTTTTATTTTTTTCCTTCAAGCTATATTTTACTTGCATAAATGACAAAAGAAGAAGTATGTAGGTTTCTGTCAAAACTATTTCATGAGGGTTTTATAAAGTTGAATAAGGCTGGGATCTTTGAGAGTATAAAGCAATTTTGGAATAAAAATAATTTCTCTAGATTGAGTTTCATACATGGATTTGACATCTTAAGTTTACTAATGATATTCTTTTAACTCTGTAATTTTTTTTAAATTTTTTATGTATATGAGTGTATTGTCTGCATGTAGGTTTGTGCACCTGTGTCATGCAATGCTGCGGAGGTCAGAAGAGGGTGTCGGATTCCCCTGGAACTGGAGTTAGAGAAGGTTCTCAGCTGCCATGCGGGTGCTGGGGATCAAACCAGGGTCCTCTGCAAGAGCGGTCAGCGCTCTTAACCACTAGGCCATCTCTCCAGCCCTAACTCTGTAATCTCTAACATGTCTACAGTTACCTGGTTTCCATTAAAATTTCAGCTATTTTTAACACAAAATTTAATTTTTTGTAATGTACATGTATATGCACATGCATGTAGGTGCCCAAGGAGGCCAGAAGAGGACATTGGTTCCCTTGGAGCTGTGTGCTGGGAAGCTAACTCTGCTCCTTAGCAAGAACAACAACAGCTCTTGACCAGTGTGCGCTCTTCCCAGCCATCAGTTCCTGTTCTTATTCTATTTTTATCTCTGTTCTATTTTGGCTGCTTTTTTAATTGATTGGGAAATGTTAAAAGCTCCGAATCAGTCCCATAGTACTAAACCCAACAGCTTGCCTTTTAGCCAATCATGGTGGTTCAGGATTGTAAACTGAATACCTAAAAACAGACAGGAAAAAAATGTATAAAGTTTGGGCCAGTCTAGACAAAATAGTAAGTTCCAGGCCAGCCTGTTCTGTAGAGTAAGAATCTGTCTTCAAAAATTAGAAAACAACAACAAAAGAAGGAGATGGAGGAGGAGGAGGAGGAGGAGGAGGAGGAGGAGGAGGAGGAGGAACAAAAAGAAATGGTAAAATTATCCACAAGTTGATTGAAAAAATTGATATCTTTATAATCAGAGAATTCCGAGGTCACATAAACAGAAATGTCGCCTCAATTTGTCATAATTTTAGAGTACATATATCTGAACCCTGCTCACAAATATCTTCAAATCCAGATTATTTGAGATGGTAATGGGAGAATTTCCTTCTTAGATTACTATGACCACACCAGATATTAAGTCATTGATCCAGTACAAACCTCTTATACAGTAAATGAGGAAATCAAGACACAATTATCATAACGTTAAAAGTAGTAGGAATACTTGTCATAGTCTAGCTCAAGATATCATTTTCTACAACGTCAGTCTCAGTGTTAGAGTAGAAATAATTTGAGTATAGTGTGAATTCATAGCTTTGATCACTTATTGTAGTTGGAAGCCAAAACAGTGGCAGCATTCTTCATAAAATCTTTTGAAGTACATCATTTTTATTATAATTTAAGAGATGAGGAAACCATTGCCCCCAAAGTTACATAACTTCTTGAGTACATAGGACTAGCAAATAAGAAATCTGGAATTCAAACACAGTTAATCCAATCTGATATTATTAACATCACTACTTTGCATTTACAAGAATCCCCAACTCATTATGACTTCATCCTTTGACAGCAACATACAGAAACTACATTGTTGAAGATAAATAAGTTTTGGCTTTTTTTTAGGAGTTCACATTTTTCCCTTTAATTTTATATTACTCTAATATTTGAATACATACCCTCCATACATATACTACAATTACAAAGTCTGAAAATTAGTGGTCAGTTAAGTCTAGAGTCCATTAAGGAATTCATAGCTTTGGTTCTTTTATTGGTGTATTTAAGAAAAAAAAATAAACCCTAAGAAATGCAAATTATTAGAAAAATCATTCATGACAGTATTGTCAATTATTTTTATATCATATTTCTTCCATACATATTCTATTTTCAAGTGAAAAATTAAACAGTAAGAATTGCTATTGAAGAAGAGGATATGCCATCATGTTTACATAGCCCATAATAATTTCCATTGCTGTTAATCACTAGAAGTAAAATAATGAATAACTTCCACACAGAAATTAATCAGATCATTAAAACTGTGAACTTGTTATTATCTAGGTCTTTATTTTATGGTGTGTTTTGAAGTACATAAAATGAAACCTCCTAAACCTTGAAAGGTGATTTAAGTAGGAGTTACTTTTAAGCTATGTCAGAACCCCTAACAAAAAGGGAGAAAATCAAGGGGGGTTAGAGAGATGGCTCAGCAGTTAACAGCACAGGCTGCTCTTGCAGAGTCACCAGCACCCAGATGGAAACTAACAACTCTCCATAACTCGAGTTCCAGGGGATCTGTTACCCTCTTCTGATATTGGAATATATTGCATATCATGGGTATATTTCTTAAGTTCCAGAAAAAGTCTGATATGCATAAAATTAAAAAGTTAAAATATAATAAAAAATAAATTAAAGAAAAATTGGAATAGGCAATGCCAATTTTTGGAGAAAAGAAAGGCCAATAATAAAACCATGAAGGCAATAAAACTGATAAGGAAAAGGTATCGTCAAAAAAGGCAAAGAAAGAAAACAATACATTTCTTGTACTCCATATTTATTAGATTATTCTTTCTCCATTTTTGAAAACTCACATTTTATGTGTTCCATACACAGCGCATTTTCTTGTATTATTATTATAATTTTGTGGAACAAAGTGTATATAAATTTTATTTTATTTTATTTATTTTTTAATATATATTTTATACAAGATTATCAAATCTAGACCCGTGTCCCCCACCCTATCCCCCCACCCCATCAGAGCTCATGTATTCTGCCAAACATGTTTTTCATCTCTTTCTCAGTCTTTCTCAATATTCTCCATGTGGAAGTTGACTGTTTTGAGCAGAAGTTCACTGTTTCTGTCAGTTCTTTGATGCAGTCCTTTCTGTTGTTGTTGTTGTTGTTGTTGTTATTGTTTTCAATATACATTGCTCCCAACTGCTTGGACAAAAGCTCAAGGGGCCATGCACAAGAAATACAACTAGGTAATTGGCACTAGCATCCACAGATGAGGGATACCATTCATTGTATGTTTTTCTGAGACACTGTTACTTCACTCAGCATGATGTCTTCTAGCTCCAGCCATTTTCCTGCAAAGCTCATGATGGAATCTTTCTTTATTGCTGCATAGAACTCCATTGTGTAGAAGTACTACATTTTTCTCTATCCACTCATCAGTTGAGGGGCATTTGGGTTGGTTCCAGCTCCTTGCTATTGTGAAGAGAGCTGAAATAAACATGGCCGTTGCATGAATCTCTGTGGTGGAGTGAGTCTTGAGGGTATAAATTTATGAAAACATGTGTGCAGGTTCATTCATCTGTGTGTGTAGGTCTTCCTCTCTCTCTCCTCTCTGTCTCTTTCTGTGTGTGTGTGTGTGTGTGTGTGTGTGTGTGTGCATGTGGAAGACAGAGGTCAGTGTTAGCTGTATCCTTCTCTTGGTCTCTTCCTTGTTTAATAAGACAATGTCTCTCATTGGACCAGGAGATCATTATTTTACCTCTACTGGCTAAGGCCAGAAAGCCATCAGAATCCACCTACTTCTGACACCCTATTGCTAATGTCAGAGCTATATGAAGCTACAACTTTTCATGTGGATGATGGAGCTCCAAACACCGTCATGCTTCAGCAACAAATATTTTACCCTCTGAGCAATCACCAAATACTTCATTTACCTATAATAAATAAACATTTTCTTAAAATGTTTTATTAAGTAATGTTTTATTACTTCCTATAATTAAGTAAATATTGGTAGATTGTAAATACAATGGCATACTAACTCATAAAATAAAATGTTAAGCACAATAATTCTACCCATAGACAAACAGGAAACTCATTTAATGGGACAGGGATTTTGATTAAATTATATCCTATTTTATAGCACAATATGCTTATGAAACATTTCCTCATAATCTCTATTTGTTTCTTTCTATCCAGAAATATCTTCCTGGATGCTGCAGTAAATCTCACACCTGGAGAATGGAGAGGGAGAGCAAATGAGAGAAGACCTTTCAGGGCATTACAAGTGAAGGAGAGAGCTTGTTGAAAGATGTTCAGGGAAACATGAATGCTATATTTTGAGCAAAGTTTGGGGAATTTCAGTTGGATCTCAGTCTGCTCCTGCAGAGAAGCCAGGCCCATGTGAGGACTAATCATCCTATCAGAATGTACTAGGAGAAAAGACATAGAATGGGAAAGCAGAGTGGTTCCTATAATTGCCTCACTTATTGTGGGAGGTGGATCTGGTTGTGAAGAGCACAAGGAAGAATAGAGAAGCATCCTTATATGGTTAGCAGTTAGGGAGAGGATGATGGCTTCATCATCACAATGACACAGATGGAAGAAGTCTTGGTGGTACTGAGGCTGCTGCTAAAATAATGATTAATTTTCACATGTACATTCAGATGCCTAGAGAGAATTCAGATATGAGACAATGTACTATATGGATATGGAATTTGTATAAACTATCTCAGAAGGGATTCTTTACATAATCAAAATGTCTTATCCTGTAATTAAGGAGTAATTTGAAAATTATGTGGCCATTACTTATAAAATATATGTAGTAAACACTGGAACTAACAAAAAACAGACTAAAAGAGAAACTGGGCACAATGTCTTTTACCTATAATCCCTTCACTCAGGAGGCTGAAGCAAGAGGATTATGATGAACATAAAATCAAGGATGAAGCAAAGGGAAAAAGAAATAAAAGGAAGTAATAAATTTCAGAATCTTTAATCACTAATACTGACTACATTATTTAGCGTACAGCAACTTAATTTTTCTAATAACCCTGTGAGGTAATATGATATACTTGATTTTCCAAAGTTTCAAGCAAGCAGAATCCAATGTGGATGCTCAGTCTATCATATCTCATTTCTTTCATAAAACCCTTTGGAAGGAGAAGTTATTTCAAAGAAACTTGTAATCCCTTTAATAACTAATACTGTCCACACATCAGGAAATCATTTTCTTATTCAAGGTTTTTCTCAGTGCAACTTTTACCTCCTTATTCCTGAAACTGTAGATCAGAGGATTGAGCATGGGGACAATGATGGTGTAAAACACGGTGGACACTTTCCCTTGGTCCATGGATAAAACAGAAGAAGGATGGAGGTACATGAATGCCCCTGAACCGAAGAAGACCGAAACCACGATTATATGTGAACTACAAGTTCTGAAAGCTTTGGACCTTCCTTCAGTATAATGAATGTGAAGAATGCTAGAAAGAATGAATGTGTATGATACAATGATTGTGAGGCTGGGCACAGCAACATCAAAGCCTACCACTATGAACACCACAAGCTCATTTACTTGAGTGCTGGTGCAGGAGAGCTCCAGCAGGGGAAGGATATCACACATGTAATGGTTGATAGTGTTAGCTTTACAGAAGGTCAATCTCAGCATGCACCCAGTGTGGGCCCATGCACCAATAAATGCTCCAACATATACAGTCACAGCCAGCAGAGTACAGACCTGAGGGGACATGGTAACTGTGTACAGCAGAGGCTTACAGATGGCCACATAGCTATCATAAGCCATTACTGTCAACACATAACATTCTGCACTGACAAAGAAACAGTAGAAAAATAGCTGAGACATACATCCTTTGTAAGAGATGGTGTTCATCTCTGATAAAAAGTTAATCAGCAGTTTGGGGGTGATGGTGGTGGAGTAACAGAAATCAATGAAGGACAAATTAAAGAGGAAATAGTACATAGGAGTGTGAAGGTGGCAATTCAGTCCAATTAGAGTGAGCAAGCCCAGGTTCCCTGCAGTAGTCACAACATAGATTCCTAGGAAGAGGAAGAAAAGGGGGAACTGAATCCCTGAATATTCTGTTAAACCCACCAGAATAAACTCAGTGACAAAGGAACTGTTTCCAGTGTCCATTCTCTTCAAGTAGAATCTGAAAGATAGGAGAGTCATATTGGGATCCACGATAAAAGGTCATGCCTGTTTCCTTTTGCAGCATCAGTTGAAATTTAGCTATTTTATGGAAACCTGGATGTGGTGGTACTCATGAAATTGATACTCCTCATCTCTCTCCTGTTTGTCTCTACTTCTGTCTATGCACTTTAGTTTTTAATCACCACAATCCAGATATCCTGCAAAGGCCACCAATTCAAACCCAATGCAATGTATGGTAGAGACCTGAGCACTGAGGTAAGAGAACCAAGACTGGCAGAGGCCGTTGGCCTGGGAGCATGCACACCTGTCATTAAGTCAGCCATGGACCAGAGTCATTTGACAGGTAATTCACTAACAGCAATATTGGAAGCACTGTAAACTCTGTCATCTTGCCATTGCTTTGGGTCTCTACATTCCTCCCACAAGAACACGTTTGTTATCCACCTCGGGATCAAGCCTGAACAAAGAAATAATGTCCCTGGAAGCACACAAAAGCTTAACAGTCAGTGCTCACCCTTCTGCCTATGAGAGGTCAGAACTGTCCTTTTGGTCTCCTCTTCACCTTGGCTCTGTACAGATAAATAGTTCTTTTTCTGAAGGAGTTGACAGTTCTGGAATAGTACTACTCTGCTGTGTGACAAGGCTTAAAACATTTGTAAATCTCAACCTTTTACTTCATATGAGAGTTAGATAAATATCATCATTTTTCAACCCAGCTCTAATTTCTCAATTACAGGGAGTAAATCCAAAGAACACCCATCTTCGTTTCAACATAATAATAGGTAGCATTATGCGAATCATTTTATCTGATTTCATATAAAGAACTCACCAGGAGCCTCTTCCCAAATGCAAATCCTCTAGAAGAAAAGATCTAAACAAATTTTTATATAACAATGAGGGTGATTACACCCTGGTTTCCTTGGAGTTAATATTCAACTGAACTCAGTTTTCACATTGGGAATTGTACATTCCCCAGGGCTGATGAAGTAGAAAATTTTCCCCTTTTCTCCTCTTTCACATTTTGCTTCTTTGATTGTAGCAACAATTGTAAACACTTGATCAACAGCATTTTAAACAACTATCAAAATATTAGAGGCTCATACACATCCTTCCACACATAAGTGCATCTTTCATAATGTATGATATATGGCACATGATATTTTATAGCAAATCACTTCTGTTTGCTCTCTCTCTGCACTTACTATACTTTCCCAGATCCCTTCAAACTCATCTCTCCTGGTTATCTATGTTTATACCCTAGCACATACATTCCCACATTTTCTTAGCTGTTCCTGCAACATATTACATTTATTGTACTTTAGACTTGATTCACAAAGTATAAAGTTTGACCACTTTCTTTTGTTATTTAAAAACACTTCACCCACATGTTCTCAATATACTGAGGATATAGTTAATTCACATTTTTCAAATCTCTATTTTACCTTTTATTTGCAATGATAATGCCACCATGCACCAGTGCCTATAAATAAATGTGATGAATTTCTAGAATTTATTCTTAGGTTGGGCAGGAGGCAAAAAGCCAAGATGACATAGAGTGGAAGGACCTTTCCTCCTTTTCCTTTCTGGAGCTTGTGTTTTCCCGCAGAAATCACCGGATGGAGTTCCAAATTCCCATGAGACCACTGGACCTGATTGGTTGATTCCAGAACCTCACCATCTCCCCTCCCCTGACCTTTAAAAGAACCCCTCCCCGGAAGTGCTTTCTGATGGTCCTTCACTCCAAAAGGGCTATCAGATCCACTCGGGAGAGCAATTCCCTGGATTAAAGCCTGCCTTGGTTTACTTTTTAATTTGGACTGATTCGGCCTTTTCTTAGCATTGGTTATACTCAACTGGTAGCCCATAGAGGGAGGGGATATTTTTCCTCAGCCCGAGAGGCCCAGGGCCTCCTGGAGCTTAGGGGACACCCCATTCCATTCCTGACGCAACTGGCTTTTGACCTGGGGTAAGTCCACTTCCTGCTGCCTCATTTCTGCTGTCCAAAGCCCCCTGTCTCAAAGTCCTTGCAACACCAGGGAAAGCTCTTTTTCTGTTTCTGCTGTTTGTGGGGGAGGATTTCAGAACCAGGTTCTGTGGTGAAGGGTCTTGCAGAATCAGAGACCTCCATCCCGAGTTTCCCTCCCCCCTCCCCCACTGCCAGGTCGTACATTGGAGGATGCTTCTGGCCGGAATATGAGTTGGGCAACAATTGTCCTGCTGGCTGAGGCCTCTCTGCCAGTAGAGGAACCACTGGAGTTAGTTGGCTTCCCTCTTTCCCCTGCTCCCGCTGCCGGTCCTGGCCAGGCTCCTCCCTGCCCTGCTGCCTTACCTCCCCAGACTTCCCCCAGGCAGTGGAAGCCCTTCTGCTCCCTGCTGCTCCTACCGCTCCATCTGCACCCCACTTCCCCAACCTCCACACACTCCCTGGCCTGCCTCCCCTAATTCTTCTCCTGCGGCCTCACACATGCACTCACACACATGCTCACATGGCACCACTAACCTATTACATCCCCTTCAGGAGGTGGCTGGGGCTGAGGGAATTATTAGGGTTCATGTTCCATTTACTCTGCAGGACCTTGTTCAGGAGGAGAAGCGGTTAAGCTCTTTCTCTGCCAATCCTTCTGCTTAGACTAAAGAGTTCTGCTATCTTACCCAGACATATGGTCCGACATGGCACGATCTTTATGTAATCCAATCTACCACTTTGACCTCTGAGGAACGTATACGATTTCAAGGAGCAACCAGGCAGTATGCAGACTACACCCATGTGATAAATCAGGCTCTCCCTATGGGGGCTTAGGCAGTACTGGCCCACGCTGGGTAGTCCACCTCCTGCCCTTCCTGATCCTCTTGATCCTCAGGTCTGGGACATTTTCACTCTTGTAATTGCCTCTCACCATCCGCCGGTCCTGATACCCCTCAAGAAACCAGCCTCTTTTTAATCCAGACCCCAGTTTCCTATCTCTGAATCCCACTGTCAAGGGCTTAAGCCTATCATTACACACCTCCTTTCCCAGGGGCTTCTTATCCCAACTAACTCACCCTGCAACTCCCCCATTCTTCCAGTTTGTAAGCCTTCTGGTGCTTACTGTCTGGCCCAGGAACTTTGCTTCATTAATGAAGCTGTCATCCCTGTACACCCCATGGTAACTAACCCCTATACCATACTCTCTAACATTTCTCCCACAGCCTCCCATTTCACCATCCTGGATCTGAAGGATGCGCCTTCTTTTTTTTTTTTTTTTTTGGTAGTCTAGTAAAATTTATTATTAAAATTATTATTTATTTTTTTATTGGTGCTTTGTGCATTTCTACATCATTTTCCAATTCAGTCAGGATTTTCCTTTTCCCTTCCCCTACCCCCACCCCATCCCAGATCATGCATTTTGCCATAACTGTCCTGCATCTTTCTCTCAGTTTTTTTTTTTCATTTTTAGCTATAAGTGATGATCCATGAGTACAAGATCCTTTTTTTTTCTCGATATGAAACCAATTTGCAGGCTGTTGTGCCCAAATCCCCCACAGCCCCTCCATCCAGCAGGGGGTGAGGGTTGTATGTTCAAATCAAGTTGATCAAATAGTGTCCAACTACATCTGCTAGTTTCAACATTCACCCCAATGCGAGCGCTTACATTCTACCACGCCCCCTTCCGCAGATTGTTCCCTAGGCTTAGAAAAGGGGCACAGTGAGGAAGGCAAAACAGTCCACTCTCTC
>VZQC01003433.1:606154-626768 GCA_009823505.1 Rhizomys pruinosus
ATGAGAAGCAAAACAGTCCACTCTCTCTGGAGCTGTTGTCTTGGACTCTGGTCAATTCTGGCTGTTTCCTTTCATGGGTTGACAGTTTGTCCAGGAATAACCTTTTGATCCTACTAATGAAGCACAAGCAATTAGATATATAGGTATTTAAAGAGCACTAATAGTTATGGTTGGTTACTTTGGTATAGATGCAAGGATGTCTTCTTTACTGTGCCCTTACATCATGACTCATACTTCCTTTTTGCTATTACATGGGAGGAACCAGACACCAGGTCTGCAGAACAGTTTACATGGACAGTCCTTCCTCGGGGCTTTTGGGATAGCCTATATTTCTTTGTCCAAGCCTTGGCCAGGCATCTCTCCTTCTTTGACTCTGGTCCTAATATACTTCTACAGTATGTGGATGACCTCTCTGTAGCTTCTCTCATTCAATCTCAGCCCGACTTCTAAATTTCCTTGGCCCCTTGGGGTACCATGTCTCTCCATCTAAAGCTCAACTGTGTTCCTCCACTGTTATCTACTTGGGTGTCCAGCTGAGTCCAAGTTCTAAGACCCTCACACATTTTGTGGATGGGAGCTCACTTGTAGATGCCTCAGGCACTCATCAGGTGGCCTATGCAGTGGTCACCTTCACCATCACTGTTGAGGCATCCTGCCTACTGATGGAGACCATCTCACAGAAGGAAGAGCTAATTGCCCTCACCTGAGCCCTCCACCTATCTAAAGGAAAGGTTAACCTATATACTGATTCTAAATATGCTTTCCTTATAACCCACACCCACTCTGTTCTCTGAAGAGAAAGAGGTTCCCTCACCACTAAAGGTACCCCCATCATTAATTGGCCTCTTATAGCCAAACTCCTGGAGGCACTCCAGATCCCACCAGAGGTCAACATAATTCACTGCCAGACCTCCGTGGATCCAGTGCCCTTAGGTAATGCCAGGGCTGACTCTGAGGCCTGGGGACTAGCCTCAGGTCCTGTCAGACCCACAGGAAATGTTCTTTTCCTCACCTCGTCTTACAAAGCCGACTATCAGCCTAAAGAGATGGATGAGCTCCTAAGGAAGGGAGCCACACAGGCGGAGGATGGATGGTGTTATCTAAATAACAGCCTTGTTCTCCCTCAGAATCCAGCATCTTCCATCATCTCTGATATCCACCAAAGCTTACACATTGGCCCCAGGGCTTTGTACTGATGCCTGTAGCAGTCTGATGCTTTTCTTCCTTTCAATGTTCAGATTTATTGAACAAAGGCAGCTATATATTAGCAAAAGCGGGGAAGCATATAGGGGAGTGTAAAGCAGGGTAACAGTTGATCGGGCTCTCTGGCATAGAGGAGGGTCTGTTTTTGCAAAATCACTGAGTGAGACATCGGGCTGGGTATCTGGTGACTTTTGCTGCAAGTCCGAACCCAGCTCTTGGGAAAGGCTGTTGGCTTTTATGCACGTCCGCACCCAGCTCTTGGAAAAGGCTCGAGTGACAATTCACAGAGTCAACTTCCTTGTAAGCAAGCTCAGCGTAAGCAAGCTAAAGCCTGCAGCTCACAAGGGACTGTATCAAAAAATATATATAATAATAATAAAGAGGAAAGATTCATCTCCAGCACCAAAAATAAATAACAAACAAATAAATAAAGCTATGTCCTATGCCATAAACATATCATAACCTAGCCTTAGCATCTATAGTAGCTTCCCACTGTGTCTATGTTAACTCTAAACACCATTATCCCATCCTCTGGCTTACAGAATAGCCAGGTAGGCCTTACCTTATCTATCTAAAACCTTCCTTTGCAACAATTCCCAGCTAAGATCTTCAAGTTCAGTCAGTAAGTAAACAGACCCTCACTCCTGCCCACACTCCCCTTCATCTCTGTCTCATCCTCCCACATACATTTCTTCTTCCATGGAACATCATATGCACAGTACTCTGCCTTCTCTGGATTTGCAGCCCACAGAGTGTGCCCCCAGATTCACCCTTTTGTCATAAATTATCTCTATCTGGTGTGTGTGTGTGTGTGTGTGTGTGTGCTAGAGAAGAGGCTGTGCCTTGTATCTTCCCATAGCATCTACCATGTTAATGAGTACAGTATAATCTTTGATTATATTAAGAGGTTCTAGAGACCATCAGGGATCATTTAGTTCAGCCTAATTTTACAGATGAGTTAACAGGGTCCCAGAAATACTATATTAGAGTCCTCTGAAACTCTGTTACTTTGTACATTTATCACTTCCTACTTTACGTTTTAATAATCTTCCTACCTGTTTTTAGTGGTCTACAGATTTTTATAGGCCACCTTTCTGTTCACTGCTTGAGTGGGATTGTTCCCCAAGGCTGTGTCTCAGGTCAGCCAACCATCCATCCCCACACAGGCTCCGCACCTTTTGACCATCATTATTACAAGTGACAGTTTCTACCAAAATAGGCTTGCCCTAAAATTAATCTAACAAGACAACTTGTCAGTTTAAAAATCTTTAGCTTCCTGGGGTTGGAGAGATAGCCTAGTGGTTAAGAGCACCGACTGCTCTTGCAGAGGACCTGGGTTCGATCCCCAGCACCCACATGGCAGCTAAGAACCATCTGTAACTCCAGTGTCTGAGAACTCCAGTTCAGGGAATCCTGAGACCTCTTCTGAGCTCCGCAGCCTTGGACGACACGGGTGCACAACCTACAAGCAGACAGTACACTCATACACGATCAAAAATAATAATAACAAAAAAAGTTGTAAACCAAAAAAATAAAAAAAAATTTTTTTAGTTTTGAAATCAAATAATAAATAATATAATAATAAATATAAAATAAAAAATCTTTGGCTTCTGTCAGCTATGATCAACATCTAAACTTCTGAAGCTGGTGGTAGAATATTGGCTTGCCAGGCATGATGGTGCACGCCTTTAATCCCAGCACTTGGGAGGCAGAGGCAGGCAGATCTCTGTGAGTTCAAGGCCAGCCTGGTCTACAGAGCGAGCTCGCAGGCCAGCTGGGGACTAAAGGAGACCCGTCTCAAAAAATACCAAAAAAAAAAGCCGGGCGTGGTGTGCACGCCTTTAATCCTAGCACTGGAGGGCAGAGGCAGCAGATCTTGTGAGTTCAAGGCCAGCCTGGTCTACAGAGTGAGTTCCAGGGACAGCTGGGGCTACAGGGAGACCCTGCTCAAAAAAAAAAAAAAAAAAAAAAAAAAGAAATATTGGCCTTGAGTGAAATTTTGGTTCTCTCTGCAACCCAAAATAAATAAATAAATAAATAATAAATAAATAAATATTCTTATTATAATGGCATGCAAAGCATTTAAGGAAAGCAGATAGCTGGTGATTAAACTTCCAGGAAGAAAATCTTGATTGTCACTTAATTGCTTTGTAAACTTAAACTTACTTGCTTTTCTGTGTCTCTGAAAAACAAGCACAGCAATTCTACCAACTTGATAGGGTTCTCTTTAAAAAGATTTGTTGTGGGCTGGAGAGATGGCCTAGCGGTTGGGAACACTGACTGCTCTTGCAGAGGACCTGGGTTCGATCCCCAGCACCCACATGGCGGCTGAGAACTGTCTATAACTCCAATTCCAGGAGAACTCTGGTTCCAGGGGAGTCCGACACTCTCTTCTGACCTCCACGGCATTGCATGACACGGGTGCACAAACCTACATTCAGACAGAACATTCATACAAATAAATAAATAAATAAATATTTTTAAAAGAATTGTTAAAAAAAGATTTGTTGTCTTTTTAATTATGTGTATGTGTATGTAACTCTGTATCTGTGTTTGTGTGTGTGTGTCTGGGTCTGATGTGGATATGTGCACATGTGGGAGGGTATCCAAAGGGACCAGAGGGTTCAGATCTTCCTGGAGCTGGAATTACAGGTGACTGTGAACTACTGGATGTGGGTGCTGGGAACCAAACTTGGGTCCTTTGCAAAAGCGGTGTGTGCTCTTATTTCTTCAGCTCTGAATAAAATTATTTTATTTTATTTTTTTAAATTTTATTTATTTCTGTATGTGTATGATAGTAACTGTCTGCATGCAGGTTGTGCACCCGTGTCGTGCAATGCCGCGGAGGTCACAAGAGGTGTCGGATTCCCCTGGAGCGGAGTTCTCCTGGAATTGGAGTTCAGACGGTTCTCACCGCCATGTGGGGCTGGGGATGACCCGGGGTCCTCTGCAAGAGCAGTCGGCGCTCTTAACCCGAGCCCATCTCTCCAGCCCATAAAATTATTTTAAAGAGTTAAACACAGGGCCAGATATAGTGGTGCATACCTTTAATCCCAGCACTTGGGAGGCAGAGGCAGGTAGATCTCTTCTGATCTACATAGTGAGTTCCAGGCCAGCTGAGGCTACAGGGAGACACTGTCTCAAAAAGACAAAAATAAATAAATAAATAATTTATTTTATTTTATTTATTTTGTATGCATATGAATGTACTGTCTGCATGTAGGTTTGTGCACCTGTGTTGTGCAATGCTGCGGAGGTCAGAAGAGGGCGTCAGGGCTGGAGAGATGGACTTAGCGGTTAAAGGCGCCGACGCTCTAGCGCAGAGGACCTGGGTTCATGCCCAGCAACCCACATGGTGCGAGAACCGTCTGAACTCCAATTCCAGGAGAACTCCAGGTTCCAGGGGAATCCGACACCCTTCTTCTGACCATCACGGCATTGCACGCACACGGGTGCACAAACTTGCATGCAGACAGTACATTCATACATAACAGAAATAAATAAAATATAAAAAATAAAAAATAAAAACACGTTAAAAAAAAAAAAAAAGAAAAGAGGGCGTCAGATTCCCCTGGAACTGGAGTTAAAGATGGCTCTCAGCCACCAGGTGGGTCTGGGAGTTGAACCCGGGTCATCTGCAAAGAGCAGTCAGCACTCTTAACCGTTAGGCCATCTCTCCAGCCCCAATAAATAAATTTTAAAGAATAATTAGGACATACTTGCAAAAAAAAAATTGAAGAGCATATCAAAAAAGTTACTAATCATGATCAAGTTGGATTCATTCCATAGCAGGCAACATGCAAATCAATGAATATAATGCATTATTTAAATTGACTCAAGGACAAAAATTACATGATTGTCTCAACAAATGAAGAACAAGATTTTAATTAAACCCAGATTGGCACAGATCCCTGTTTCAGGTTGTTTTGTGACACTGCTCCTGGGGAGATGTGAAAAAATATCTACTCAACACAAATATCAAACCAATGATAGACCAAAGTAAAGATTCTACTAGAATCTAACTTGGTGAACCAATGAGCCTTACTGGTGTTTCTTACAGGAAGACGAGCGAGGGTTACTTGCAGGAGCAGCCATTACTCAAAGACAGCTGCATTGTAGGATTGAAAGGTTATTTCTTAGATAAACTGCCAACCCAAAGTGAAACAGCCTGAACTGATCAGAGTCCAAAAAATTCCAGAGAAAGCTTTTAGCTGTTTCTTCTCATCACCTGTGCCCCTTTTCTAAGCCAGGGAACAATCTGGGAAGAGGGTGTGGTAGAATGTGAGGGCTGCGATTGGGGTGAATTGTGAAACTACAGCAATATAGACTGGACACTTATTTGATCACTTGATTGTACATACAAGCCTCTCCAGCTGGGTGGGAGCCTTGGGCTGTGTGGGTTTGGGCATAGCTGCCTGCAAATTGGTTTTACATGAAGGATGCTTGAATTCGTTACTTAATACTTATTGTTAAAAAAAAAAAAGACAGCTGCATCACCAAAACCCCACTCCAGCATGGGTAACAGCTCATGAAAGGAAGAAATCTGGAGAACACTGCACAACCTACATGCAGCTAAACAGTTGAGATGTCTTTTCCAGGTAGCTCAATTGGTCCGAACCTCTTCCAGGTAGTTTGGCTGCTCTGAGCCTCTTCCAGGCAGCTCAGCTGGTCTCTGCTTCTTCTAAACAGTTAGGCTGGTCAGAGTGTCTCTCAGCAGTCCTCAAGGCTTCAATATACTTGGGAGGAGGGCACTATGAAAGCTGGTCAATTTTGAGGACTTCCTAAAGCTATTGAGTTATTTTCCTCCTGAGCTTAATGAGCTTTCCTGAAAGATGGAATGTTTCCGGCTAGAGAGATGGCCTAGTGGTTGAGTGCCGACGCTCTTTCAGAGGACCCGGGGGTCGATCCCCAGCACCCTCCATGGAGGCTGAGAACTGTCTGTAACTCCAATTCCAGGAGAACTCCAGTTCCAGGGATCCGACACCCTCTTCTGACCTCCGCGGCATTGCACGACACGGGTGCACAAACCTACATGCAGACGATATTCATACACATAAAAAAAATAATTGGGAACTGGAGAGATGCCTAGCGGTTAAAGCGCCGACCGCTCTTACAGAGGACCCAGGTTCGATCCCAGCACCCACATGGCGGCCAAACCCGTCTGAAAACCAATTCCAGAGAACTCCAGTTCCAGGGAATCCGACACCCTCTTCTGACCTCTGCAGCATTGCACGACATAGGTGGCACAAACCTGCATGCAGACAGTACATCATACATACAGAAATATAAAAATTAAAACAAATAAATAATAAATAAATAAATAAATAAATAAAAAAGAAGTGCATAAAAAAAGAAAGATGGAATGTTTCACCTCCCCCTAAAATATTCTGTTATTTTCCTTTAGAATATGCTATTGATTACCTCCCTAGCATATTATACATTACCTCCCTTTAGAACATCCTGTAGATTACCTCCTTTTATCACATGCTGTTGTTTACACCACTTTAGAACATCTCATGGATTACACCCCACACTCACACTTTAGGACATCCTGTTGTTTACCTCCCTCTAGAACATTCCATGGATTAAGTCCACTTTAGCATATCCTGTTGTTTACCACCCTTTTAACATGTAGACCAGGCTGGCCTTGAACTCACAAAGATCCGCCTGCCTCTGCCTCCCGAGTGATAGGATTAAAGGCGCGAGTCACCACGCCTGGCCCTGCATCTTTTTTTTTTTTTTGTCTTTTCGAGACAGGGTCCCCTGTAGCCCCAGCTGTTCTGAACTCACTCTGTAGACCGGCTGGCCTTGAACTCACAAAGATCCACCTGCCTCTGCCTCCGGGTGCTAGGATTAAAGGCATGCGCCACCACGCCCGGCTGCATCTTTTTTTTTATGTGTATGAATGTACTGTCTGCATGTAGGTTTGTGCACCTGTGATGTGCAATGCCACAAGAGTGTTAGATTCCCCTGGAATAGAGTTAAAGATGGTTCTCAGCCGCAATGTGGGTGCTGGGGATCGAACCCGGGTCCTCTGTAAGAGCAGTTGGCGCTCTTAACCGCTAGGCCATCTCTCCAGCCCAACATCCTGCATCTTAACAAATTACCCTCCAAGGTAGACATGATGTCTTTACCTCAAAAGTAACAGAGGTATAGTCTACATACCTACTTCCAGCCCAGCAGGGCTACAAAGTGACACTCTACCTGCCCCGACTCCCTCAATGTGAATAGCTCACTATCTTGTTAATTTGTAAATTGTATAACACCATTTGTCCTTCCTGAGACTGGCCACTTTGGGTGAGGTGCCAGGAGTCATTAGGAGTGAGGATCTACTTGTTTGCATAAAGCATCACAAGTCACTGAATCAGGCCACAAGCATCTAATTGTTAGTGTGGGGATTTTGCTTTTGATTTGGCAAAATACATTTTTTGGTTTTTTTTTTTTTTTTTTGAGACAGGATTTCCCTTTAGCTCCAGCTGTCCTGGAACTTACTATGTAGACCAGGCTGGCCTTGAACTCACAGAGATCCACCTGCTTCTGCCTCCTGAGTGCTGGGATTAAAGGTATGTGCCACCACGCCTGACACATTTGGCTTTTTTGTCCTTACAATTCTGACTTCAGTAAATAAAATTATGTTCATGGAGTCCATTGTTTCTTTTTTTTTTATTTTTTTTTTTTTTTTCATTTTTGAGCAGGGTCTCCCTTTAGTCCAGCTGGCCGATCACTCTACAGACCAGGCTGGCCTTGAACTCCAGAGATCCACCTGCCCTCTGCCTCTCATGCATGTGGTACACATACATACATGCAGCACAGACCCATACACATAAAATAAAAAATAAAATTTTAAAAAAAGAAACTATCCTCGCTGGCTGAGAGGTGGCTCCGTGGTCAAGAGCACAGACTGCTCTTGCAGAGGACCTGGGTTCGATCCCCAGCACCCACATGGTGGCTAAGAACTGTCTTTAACTCCAGTTCCAGGGGAATCCAATACCCTCTTCTGACCTCTGCAGCATTGCACGACACGGGTGCACAAACCTGCATGCAGACAGTACATTCATACACATATGAAAATAAATAAATAAAAAAATTTTTAAAAAGAACTATCTCAATGTAATAAAAGTTATAGCAAACCTCAGCCAACATTATTTGCTTAAATAGGCAAAAACTGAAAGAATTTCCACTAACATTGGAAACAAGACAGGGTATCCAACTTCTCTTCCACAATATAGTACTTGAAATTTTAGCTAGAGAGCAATAAGACAAAAGAGAGGGGAAAAAGGAATAAAAATAGAAAAGGAAGAACTCAAAGTATCCTTATTTACAGATGATGCAATGCTATATATAGAGAGACTCTAAAGACTTCCACCAGAAACCTCTTAAAGTTGGTAAATACTTTCATCAAAGTGGCAGAATAAATATCAACATGTGTGCTCACTTTGGCAGCACATATACTAAAATTGGAACGATACACAGAAGATTAGCATGGCCCCTGCGCAAGGATGACACGCAAAGTCATGAAGTGTTCCATATTAAAAAAAAAAAATCAACATGCAACTGGCTGTGGTGGTGTAAGACCCAAATTGAGCCTTACCCTTGAGAGACCCCCGAGTGAGAGACACGGAGACAAGACTCGCTGCAAAAGCAAGAGGTTTATTCCTCCGGTGCACTGGCTTTCGCCTGTACAGTGGGGAGAGGCGAACCCTGAGCAATCTCTGTATACAGTTTTTATACACTTAGAGCAGGGAAGGAATTGAACTCCCCCAACACCCCCCCATCCCCCCTGCCTGACAGGCGGGGATACTCAGCATGCTTGGGTTTGCAGGTGGCTTGGGGCCAGGGCCCTCAGGGTGGTTCTTCCTGGAATTATCCTGTTACCTGCGGACCTAGGGAGGGGTTGCTATTTGCTAACCTAGGGAGGGAAAAGACTCCACCCCCTGATAAGTTGGCTTGCAGGCCTTTTATTCAAGGTCTAGGGGAATCTTAGTGGGGTTTGGGTAACGTCTAGCCTTATTGGATAACAGCAGAGTTACAGCTCATGGTTAGGTCAGCCCACCTGCCCCCACATACCAAAGGTTATCTTTAGACACAGTCTTGGGACAGAAACAGAACCAGGTTTAGGGGAATTTTTCTTTATAGGTTCTTTATACACCAGACCTGTTTCCCAAGCCTCAGATGTATCTGGTGGACTTCAGCCTGGGGGAAAGTGAATACCACCGGGCCTGGGGCCTGTTTCTCAATGCCCCGGATGCATCTGGTGGACTCTAGCCTGGGGGAAGTGAATGCTTAACCTTTGTCTAGAGTAGAAGTCTGGAATCAGCTCATCTCTTCAGTAGCACATGCCTTTAATCCCAGCACTTGGGAAGCAGGGGCATGTGGATTTCTCTGAGTTCAAAGCCAGCCTGGTCTACATAGCAAGGTCCAGGCCAGATGGGGCTACAGGAAGACCCTGACTCAAAATGACCAAAAATAAATAAATAAATAAATAAATAAATAATAAATAGAAAAGAAAAGAGAGTGGGGCTGGAGAGATGGCCTAGTGGTTAAGAGTGCTGATTGCTCTTGCAGAGGACTTGGGTTCAATCCCCAGCACCCACATGGCAGCTGAGAACCATCTGTAACTCCAATTCCCGGAGAACTCCAGTTCCAGGGGAATCCGACACCCTCTTCTGACCTCTGCAGCATTGCACGACACGGGTGCACCAACCTACATGCAGACAGTACATTCATACGCATACAAAAATAAATTTAAAAAATTTAAAAAAGAGAGAAGAAAAGAGAGTATAGTTGTGGACTTCACTGAGTTCGTGGGTCTGAGGTTGTGGGTGTTCATTAGTCTTTAGTTTTGTGCACACTTTCTCAGGCTAGAGAGAAGCCTTCTCCACTCACACAGAGAAGGCACATGAAATGGCCTGACTTCTAAAGTAAATCATTCCCCTATTTAGGATCCAACCACCATGAGTTCATGGCTGAGGGGGTGCAATTGAAGGCAAATGAGTTAAAGTTACATATGGCATACCGTTTCAGGAAAGATCAGGCAGGACACCAGGAGTGTGCAGGAATCAGGTATTTTATCTAGGCTGCAGCATTGGCTCAGAGAGGCTCTGTCTCAAAGTTCTGATCCCCAGAGGGAAGTAGGAAATTATTATAAATTTAAAAAGAAAACAGGTCAGGCCAGGACAAAAAGCCAAGATGGCCTAGAACGGAAGGACCCTTCCTCTTTTCCAGTCTGGAGCTTGCGTTTGGCAAGTGAAAATCACTAGATGGAGCTCCAAATTCCCACCAAACCACTCGACTGAGGCCCACCTTCTGGCCTATGACCTGACCTGATTGGCCGATTACAACAGGTCACCATCTCTTCTCCCATAACCTATAAAAGGCCCTCCCCGCCTCTCTGGCGTGCTTTTCCAATGGTCCTTTACTCCAAAAGGGCTGTTGGATCTGCCCAGGAGAGCAATTCCCTGGGTTAACACCCTGCCTTGGTTTAATTCAGACTGATTCGGCCTTTTTTCTTAGCCTCGGATACCTCTTATCTTGTGGCCCGTATGGGGAAAGAGGTGATTTTTCCTCGGCTTGAGGGGCTCAGGGCCCGTGGAGGTTCAGGAACACCCCTCCCCTTTCCCGATGCCCCCAGCTTCTGACCTGGGGTAAGTCCATTTCCAGTTGCTTCACTCCTGCTGTCCAGAGCTCCTGCCAAAAAGCCTTTGCAAGGCCAGGACAAGCTCTTTTTCTGTTTCTGCTGTTTGGGGTGAGGATTGCAGAATCAGGTTCTGTGGTGAAGGGTCTTGCCAGATTAGAGATGTCCATCCCAAGTGTCACTCACGCCTCCTCCACTCCCAGGTCTCTGGGGTGCATTGGAGGGTGCTTCTCTTCACCCCATGATCTCCAGGCTTGGGAATGGGCAGTTCTGGGTCAAAGCCTCACCCCAGACAGCACTGGACTGTCTGCTCGCAAATTTTTACAAATTGGACCTTGGCTAGTCTCTTTACCTCAAGTTCCCAGCTTTTCTCTGCTCCGAGACCTGGCCGCAATATGAGTTGGGCAGCAAGTCCAGGTGGCCCCCAGAAGGCACTTTTGATCCTAGCATCCTCCGAGATCAAGAGAACTTTTGCCGACATAAGGACAAGTAGATGGAAGTGACCTATGTGCAGGCCTTCTGGGAACTGTGATCCCACCCCTATCTCTGCTCCCAGTGCTTCTCAGCTTCTGTCCTGCTGGCTGAGGCCACTCCACTGCCAGTAGAGGAGGCTGGGTCCCCCTTCTTCTCTGACCCGAGCTGCTGGAGTTACTGCTTCCCTCCCCCTCGTGTTTCTTCGTCCTCTGCTGCCCCCCCATGATTGTTCCCTCTCCCCCTCCCCGTGCTCCTCCCATGCCTGCTGCTGTAGCTCCCCCAGACTTCCCCCAGGCCCCAGCCAAAGCCTCTCTGTACCTGCTCCTCCTTCTCCATCTGCTCCTCCACTCCTCCAACCTCCACCCTGGTCTACACACACCCACTGGCCCCCTCCCCCCAATTCTTCTCCTGTGGCTCACACACACCGTCACACACACGCTCACCCCACACCTCTAACCTACTATGCCCCCTTTGGGAGGTGGCTGGGGCCGAGTGCTTTATTGGGGTTCATGTTCCATTTACTCTGCAGGACCTCACCCAGGTGGAGAAGCTGCTGGGTTCTTTCTCTGCCAATCCTTCTGCTCACACTAAAGAGTTCCACTACCTTACTCAGACATATGACCTCATATGGCACGATCTCTATGTAATTCCATCTGCTACCCTGACCCCTAAGGAATGTATACAGATTCAGGGAGCAGCCAGACAGCATGCAGACAACAACCACATGACAGACCAGGCAATCCCTATGGGGGCGCAGGAAATACTTGCCCAGGAACCTGGCTGGGATTATTAGCCTGGCCAAACTGGCTGCCAGATTTGGGACTACATGGTTACCTGCGTCCTATGAGGCATGGAAGCCATTTCCAACAAAACAGTTAATTACGATAAGCTTCACGAGGTTACCCAACAGCCTGATGAAAATCCAGTTTTTCTGAACCGGCTCCAGGACTCTGTGACCCACTACACTCACCTTGACACTGACTCCCCAGTAGCAGCCACAGTCGTTGCTTCTCAGTCTTTTCCACATAACAGAAAAACAAAAACAACAAACAACAACAACAACAACAACAACAACAAAACCTAAAAAAGGCCAAGGATGGTGCCCAGACTCCCATGCAGGATTTGGTGAGAATAGCTTTTAAGGTATTTAATGGCAAAGAGGAGACTTGACTACAGCACAAGGCCACGCTCCATGCCCTTGTAATTACCCTGAGGCAAACAGCATTCCCACAGAGGGACACCCAGGACTCCATCAAGCCCCCACCTGCAGGGGCCCAGCCTAAGTCCATTCTGCCAGGAGCCTGCTTCAAGTGTGGCCAAGGAGGTCACTGGGCTACAAACTGCCCAAACCCCAGGCCACCCACCAAGCGGTGCCCTCTCTGCCGGCAACCTGGCCACTGGAATTCTGAGTGCCTGGGTACAGGCTCATCCTCTGTGCCACACCACAGAGGTCCAGCCCCACTACTCCAGGCATGCCAATCCCTCCTAGCCTCTGAATTTCTTTGCCTGGTGGAGGGCTGACTGCAGCCAGACTCAGAGGCCCCATTGACCCTCAAGGAGCCTAGCCTAATGCTCCAGGTAGCGGGTAAGTCTATCTCCTTTCTGTACTGACCTCACACTCAGGCCCTACGGTTCCCTCACCAATTTCTGTCGTGGGAGTGGACAGGACCCCTTCTTTCCCTCAAAGGACTCTACTTCTCCCCTGTGTCCTCGCAGATCATCTTTTCATCCATTCATTTTTAGTCATGTCCATCTGCTCAGTGCCCCTCCTGGGCTGTGACATCCTCAGCCACTTCCAGGAAACCGTGTCTCTGTTCCTCACACTCTCTCTGATTCTCACCTTCTTTTATCCCTAATAGCCTCCCAGGTCTCCACACTGGATTGTCAGGCCCCTGCCCTTCCTGATCCTGTCGACCCTCAGGTCTGGGACATTTCCACTCCAGTAATTGCCTCTCATCATCCACTGGTCCTGATACACCTCAAGAACCCTGCCTCTTTTCCTTCCAGGCCTCAGTTTCCTATTTCTGAAATCCACCACCATAGGCTCAAGCCTATCATCACCCATCTCCTTTCCCAGGGGCTCCTTATCTCAATGAACTCACCCTGCAACACCCCCATTCTTCGAGTTTGCAAGCCTCTGTTGCCTACTGTCTGGTTCAGGACCTTCACCTCAATCAACAAAGCTGTCCTCTCGGTACACCCCATGGAAACTGACCCCTACACCTTACTCTAACATTCCTCCCACAGCCTCCCATTTCACCGTCCTGGGTCTAAAGGATGCCTTCTTTACTGTGCCCTTACATCCTGACTCATACTTCCTTTTTGCCTTCACATGGGAGGACCCAGACACCAGGTCTGCAGAACAGCTTACATGGACAGTCCTTCCTCAGGGCTTCCGGGATAGCCCACACTTCTTTGGCTGAGCCTTGGCCCGGGATCTCTCCCGCTTTGACTCTTACTTACTGTTACTTACTTACTCCTCCAGTATGTAGATGACCTTCCACTCTGTAGCCGTTCTCTCATTCAATCTCAGCTGTCTACTGCTCGACTTCTAAACTTCCTTGGCCGCTTAGGGTACCGTGTCTCTCCATCTAAAGTTCAGCTGTGTTCCTCCACTGTCATCTACTTGGGTGTCCAGATGAGTTCAGGCTCCAAGACTCTCATGTCAGATTGAGTCAAGGCTGTATGTGACCTACAGCCTCCAGTGACAACTGACCACATCCTCTCTTTTCTAGGACTGGTGGGCTTCTTCCAGCACTGGATCCCTAATTTTGCTGTTACAGCTAAACCCTTGTACCGGGCAGGTAAGGAGACGCCCACGAGGCCTCTCTCCCACCCAGCCAGCATCCAACACCACTTCTCTCTCCTTAGGGATGCCCTCCTAACTGCCCCTCTTCTCTCTCCTTAGGGACGCCCTCCTAACTGCCCCTCTTCTCTCTCCTTAGGGACGCCCTCCTAACTGCCCCTCTTCTCTCTCCTTAGGGACGCCCTCCTAACCCGCCCCACTTTAGCTCTCCGCACTCTTCACACCCTTTCCACCTCTTTACAGATGAAAGGGATCCTGGCCCAACCTGTTGGGCCCTCATACCAGGAAGTGGAGTTTCTCTCCAAACAGCTTGACCCCACCATCCTAGGATGGCAGCCATGTTTGAGAGCACTGACAGCAGCTGCTGAACCGACCTGGGAAGCTCTCAGACTTGCTCTTCTCCAGCCCATTATGCTATACTCCCACGTGGGCTTTCAGAGCTCCTTGGTCCTTCCTCTCTCTCCCGCCTTGCACACTCACACATTCAGGTTTTCCACCTGCTTTTCTTGGACAACCCTCAGATTACCCTAGCCCTCAGCAACACTCCTTCCCACCTCTGCCCACTCTGGGACTCCTTCTCACTTCTGTCCAGGAACGGTGGAGGCATTCTGGCAGCCTCGGCCTGGCCTTATGGACCAACCTCTGACCAACCCCCACCTCACACTTTTTGTGGATGGGAGCTCACTTGTAGATGTCTGAGGCAGCCTATGCAGTGGTCACCTCCACCAGCACTGTTGAGGCAGCCCATCTACTGATGGGGACCACCTCACAGAAGGCAGAGCTAATTGCCCTCACCCAAGCCCTCCACCTATCTAAAGGAAAGAGTGTTAACCTATATACTGATTCTAAATATGCTTTCCTTATAGCCCACACCCACCCGGTTCTCTGGAAAGAAAGAGATTTCCTCACTACTAAAGGTACCCCAATCGTTAATGGGTCTCTCATAGCCGAACTCCTAGAGGCACGCCAGCTCCCAGCAAAGGTTGCCATAATCCACTGCCAGCGACACCAGACCTCCACCATGGATCCAGTGGCCTTGGGTAATGCCAGGGCTGACAATGTGGCCCAGGGACTGGCCTCTGGTCCTGTCACAACCACGGGGAATATTCTTTTCCTCACCCCCTCTTACAAACCTGATTATCAGCCTAAAGAGAGGGATAAACTCCTGAGGAAGGGGGCCACACAGGCAGAGGGTGGATGGCTTTGTTTAAATAACTGCCTTATTCTCTCTCAGAATCAAGCATCTTCCATCATCTCTGATATCCACCAAAGCTTACACATCAGACCCAGGGCTTTGTTCTGATTCCCAGAGCCACTCTTTGACCCCGCCAATCTTCGAGCTCATATTTTACAGGTTCATACCTCATGCCAGACGTGTGCCAAGGCCAACCTGCAAGGTGCACTCCAGATATACCAACCCCTGCATCAGTTCTGTGAACGCCAACCGGAAGACTGGCAGATCGACTTTACCCACATGATATCCCACAAAAAACTCCATTACAGGGGCTGGAGAGATGGCTCAGCGGTGAAGAGCACCGACTGCTCTTGCAGAGGACCTGGGTTTGATTCCCAGCACCTACATGGTGGCTAGGAACCGTCTTTAATTCCAGTTCCAGGGGAATCCGACGCCCTCTTCTGACTTCCACAGTATTGCATGAGAGAAACTGCAGATGTGGTGGCACAAACCCTCCTAGAGCACATCATCCCATGTTTTGGGGTTCCACACACTATCCAGACAGACAATGGCCTGGCCTTCATCTCCCGAGTCATTGAGCTAGTGTCAGAAGCCATAAACATCTGGAAATTACATATCCCATACAGGCCGCAGTCTTCAGGGAGGGTAGAGAAGGCCAATGGGCTTATCAGACATCCCCAATCCCCACTGACCTCAGCCCTTTCAAATTACTTTATGGATGGTTTTTTTTTTTTTTTTTTTTTTGGAGACAGGGTCTCCCTATAGCCCCAGCTGGCCTAGAACTCACTCTGTAGACCAGGCTGGCCAACTTAAAGACAGTTCTTAGCCACCATGTGGGTGCTGGGAATAGAACCTGGGTCCTCTGCAAGAGCAGTTGGTACTCTTAACCACTGAACAATCTCTCCAGCCCCGGCCTTTTCTTATTAACCATAACCTACCAGCTTTGGCTCCCCTGTTGGGAGACTACTTTCCCTACCTCTCTCTCTCTCTCTTACACACTCCTCCTCTCCCATGAGGACAAGTACATCCCTGCTCCTACATCAGTGGAGTCCACACCCACTGACCTGCCCTCTCACACACCAGGGGACAGTGTCCTCCTCAAAACTTTATCTCCTAAGTATCTTGATCCCAGGTGGACTGGACCCCACATTGTCATCCTTACTATGCTGTCAGCAGCCAAACTTCTAGGCCAGCCACACTGGTACCATTTGTCCAGACTCAAGATAGCCCGAACCCAGGATGGATGGTCCAGTAAACAGCTGGGACCCACTACTCTCAGGTTTTCCAGAGACCCTCAAGGACAGGAAGGCATCCAGGAGGTCTCCAGAATGGTTGTTACATCCCTACACCCCACCTACTCCAGACTTCCCCTTCCTTCAATGTTCCAGCTCAGTAGGAGGAAGCCAGAGCAGAGTCGTCCCCCTTTACACCCTAGGAGTCTGGGATGTTAGGTCGGGCCGGGACAAAAAGCCAAGATGGCGTAGAAAGGAAGGACCCTTCCTTCTTTTCCAGTCTGGAGCTAGTTTGCCCACAAAAATCACCAGAAGGAGCTCCAAATTCCCACAAAACCACTGGAACTGAGGACTACCTTTTGGCCTCTGACCTGACTTGATTGGCCAATTCTCCCCTCCCTCCTCTATAAAAGGCCCTCTCTGCCTCCCTGACATGCGCTTTTCCGATGGTCCTTCACTCCAAAAGGACTATGGGATCCGCCTGGGAGAGCGATTCCCTGCATTAAAAGCCTGCCTTTGTTTAATTCCGACTGATTTGGCCTTTTAGTGTTGGATACCACTTAAAAACAAATGTGCTGGGCGTGGTGACACACGCCTTTAATCCTAGCACTTGGGAGGCAGAGGCAGGCAGATCTTTGTGAGTTCAAGGCCAACCTGGACTACAGAGTGAGCTCCAGGACATCTGGGGCCACAGGGAGACCCTGTCTCGAAAAGACCAAAAAACAAAACAAAAAAAAAAACCCCACAAATATTTAAAAAACCCTCTGTCTGAAAATCATTGCAGAAGTCTCCATCTGGGACAAACAGAATTGAAACCATTTCCTCAGGACAGAGGCCAGTGCTCCTAGCTAGCTGTAGTAGTGTTTTAACCACAAACCTGTCAGTGAAATTTGCTGACAGAGACAGAGGGAGAAAACAAAGACTAAAATCCATATTTTCCTTGAATATTCCATTTAGCTACATCATTTCCCCCTTTGAGACAGGGATTAATCATGAATCATGGAATCATACATTACATCCTCAAAGGCTCATCTTCGTCTTGGTTTAAGACCTCATATAAGGGGGCTGCAAAGATGGCTCAGCAGTTAAGAGCACCAGCTGCTCTTGCAGAAGACCCAGATTTGAGTCACAGCACGCACATGGTGGCTTACAACCGTCTATAACTCCAGTTCCAGGGCGCCTTCTTCTGACTCCAGTTCCAGGCATTGCACAATACAGGTGCACACATGTAGGCAGCACACTCATACACATAAAATAAAAATAAATAAAATACTTTTTAAAAAAGACCTCATGGGGCTGGAGAGGTGGCCCAGCAGTTAAGAGGGCCAACTGCTCTTGGGGAGGACCTGGATTCAATCCCCAGCACCCACATGGCGGCTAAGAACTGTCTTTAACTCCAGTTCCAGGGGAATCTGGCGCCCTCTTCTGACCTCCGTGGCATTGCACAATGTGGGTGCACAAACCTACATGCAGAGAGTGCATTAGTACACATAAAAAATAAATAAAAATTTAAAAAGACCTCATATAAAACCATAACACTAGCTGTGGTATGGCTTTCATTGAAGTAATACATCTCCTACATAGGGAAGTTAGACAAGGAACTAGCAGTTTCCTAACCTTAGTTTTACTAATTCAGTTAAGCTTTATTTATTTAGTTAGTTATTTATTTTTTATGTGTATGAATGTACCGTCTGCATGTAGGTTTGTGCACCCGTGCTGTGCAATGCCGCGGAGGTCAGAAGAGGGTGTTGGATTCCCCTGGAACTGGAGCTAAAGACGGTTCTCAGCTGCCATGTGGGTGCTGGGGATCGAACCTGGGTCCTCTGCAAGAGCAGTTGGCACTCTTAACCACTAGGGCATCTCTCCAGCCCTCAGTTAAGCTTTTAAAACCTTCAAAAGTTTTTTTTTTGAGTCAATTATTTTTATTTTAGTTTGCATGTTCATTGGGAGAAGCAAACTAGACTTTATGCATTGCCTTAAATTCAGCAATAACTTGAATTTGTTTTCTAACCAGAGAAACTGAGCTAATGCTTATTTTTTATTCTTCACCAAACAGTTTGAGTTCTCATTATTTTTGTCATTAGTTCCTAAGACCTTTAAAGGCTTTAAAACCATTTTTTTAAAAAATAAGCACCCAGCCGGGCATGGTTGCACACATCTTTAATCCTAGCACTTGGGCGGCAGAAGCAGACAGATCTCTGTGAGTTCAAGGCCAGCCTGATCTACATAATGAGTTCCAGGACAGCCAGAGCTACAGGGAGACCTGTCTCAAAAAGTGAAAACAAACAAACAAACAAACCAGAGGATTGTGGCAGCTGCAGGCAGCAGGTCCAGTGACTTTTCAGCAGTGGCTGTGGCCCATGCCTCACACAGCTGGAATCCCCAGGAAGGGAGTGTGAGGTGCTATCTCATATGCAGGTCCCCCAAGGGGAAGTGAGAGCAAGGTGTTGTGGCATCTCCCACAGCAGGGATCCCTCTGAGGGGAGACAGAAAGTGAAGTTCTTTTGCACTCCCCAGTTTAAGTAGTCTATGGCCAGGTGGTAATCTGAGGCTCATACCTGGGTTCCAGTCCATGGACATGGGTTTTTCTGTCTATCATGCCAGGTCCCCATCCATGGGCAGGCAGAGCCCCAGTTTGGTTATCAAGTTCAGCTTCCAGCACCCCGGCCCCTCGATGCTAGATTCAGGGCTCCTGCTAGTACTTTCTGCTGGCATCTGATTATCTTGAGCAGGCCTTGGGTGAAGTGCAGCCTCTACCTAAGGTAAATTCACACAAGTCCTCTACAGCTAATATCACTTCAAACCCACACACCTTTTTCATTCTACTTAATGCTAAATTACATCAAATTCACACATCTTAATTATACTCCTAACAAGGTCCCACTTTAGTTGGTAGGTGAGATAAAGGATTATAAGAACTCAGGGACATTGCTCTCAGACACCATTTTTATACCTTCCATTAAGTTTCATTTTCCCTGAGTCATAATAAAAATTACCTGGGCTGGAGAGATAGCCTAGCGGTTAAGAGCGCCGACTGCTCTTGCAGAGGACCCAGGTTCGATCTCAGCACCCACATGGCAGCTGAGAACCATCTTTGACTCCAGTCCCAGGGGAATCTGGCGCCCTCTTCTGACCTCCTTGGCATTGCATGACACAGGTGCACAGACCTGCATGCAGACAATACATTCATACACATAAAAAAATAAAATAAAAAGTACCTAAGTGTTCCTAAAAGCTTGCTCTAACTTCTGACTCCTGCTTCTGCGACTGGCTTGCTTGCTTCCCACACTACCTCTTGATTGGTGACATTTTTTTCTGGCACAGGGGCCATGATATTCTTCTCTGTATCATTCCAATTTTAGTATATGTGCTGCTGAAGCGAGCATGATTGGTGACTTTAACTAACATGTTAAACTCTGATTGGCTGTGGTACTTATAAAAAGCTGTGTAACCCACTCCTCGGGGCTGCACTCCTCCTGGGCTGAGTGTCAGGCCCTGTGTCATAAATGAATTAAACTTTATTTAAACCCCATGTGGTCCAGTGAGTGTTCTCTCTGTTGCAACCCTGTAACATTTGGCGGCACCAGTGAGATTTCGAGGTGACTCCGAGGGGGTAATCACTAGGGGGAGTGCTCTGGGAGACATGCCCAGCCCCAGCCGTTTTCCCCTCTGTGTTTCCATTTCATCACCCAACAAGAACAGCAGAGACCCTCTCCAGGTGGTGAGTGAGTGGCTAGAGGAAGTGCCCTGGAATACACACCCGGCCCCGGCCATTCTGAGTGCACACTCATCTGTATGGGCCCATTTCTGGAACAGAGCTCTAATTGGCTTAAGTCCCAGTTCAGGGAGCCAGACACTTTTTGGGACACTGGGTGAAGACATCTCACCCTGGGTCGGTTTTTGTTTTTTGTTTTTTGTTCGTTTGTTTGTTAACTGGTGTGTGTGTGTGCAAGTGAGGATCAATTCCTTCATGTATCCAGTGTCTGAGTCTATGTGGTCTGACCTGTCTGTTTTTGTGTTTTGTTTGTTTATTCTTTTTTTTTTTTTTTTTTTTTTTTTTTCTTGTTTTT
>VZQC01003433.1:636223-659793 GCA_009823505.1 Rhizomys pruinosus
ACAAAACCATTTAGGAAGTGTAGGGACCTAAGGACCTGGTTCCTAACAATTCTATTTTCCTTTTTGACAAGGCAGTGTCCCTTTTGCATGGCAGGCCATTTAGATATTAAGAACTGATCCGGGCTGGAGAGATGGCCTAGCGTTTAAGAGCACCAACTGCTCTCTACAGAGGACCCGGGTTCATCCCCAGCACACCACATGGTCGGCCCGAGAACGGTCTGAAACTCCAATTCCAGAGAACCCAGCTCCAGGGGAATCCGAGACCCTCTTCTGACCCTCCCGGCATTGCACGTTCAGGGTGTGTAGACTTGCATGCGGCAGTACATCATACAACATACAGAAATAAATAAAAAATTAATAAAAAAAAATAAAAAGAACTGATCCATGCCATGTAGAGTCAGTAACAGGTCAAAAAACAAGGAGCCATTGAAATAGAACATCCCTCCTGTGAGGCTGAGTCCCAGAGGTGGATAAATGGGCAAAAATGACCCTCTCTGGTCATGGATAAAATGGCTTGGGTTAAGAGGCATGACAGATATAGAAGTGACCTTATGGAGGCTAACTTAATAACAATAGTAATGGAGTATAATTAAAGTACTACATAAGCAAAGTAAAGAAGCTCAATAGAATTCTCTTAGTATATATCAGTCAGCTGGGAGCAAATTTATATCAAACCTGTGTGCAAAAATTATAACACTATGCAATATATATATATATCATATATATATATATTATTATAATATATAAGTTTGACATAAACCAGGGGTCAACAATGCATTACAGGGAGAGTGACTACCTTATAAAACAAAACTAATCCATCAATGTATCAATCTTCTACCATTGGACTAGCTAGTTCCGTGAGTAGCTAGAGCAGAGCTGTAGTCTCCTCAAGCTTCTGCCTGCCTAGACTGACCAGCTTCCAGCCAGGTGGTCAGAGCAGAGCTGAGGTATTCTGGTGGGATTTCATTGCCTTTGTAGTGTGATTTGAAGTGGTTGATTAGTGTGTTGCTTTGTAGTCTAAGTTGTAACTTAAAGCCTGTAGGGATTGTTACAAGTATACCTTGTGCTAGTCTTTGTTTGCTCTTGGCTGTGAAGGCAGGCCTATTGTTATTTCCTTGGTCTCTTTAGTCCTATTAAGATGCACTTCCATCCAGCTAGAACAAGGATACATAAAGATTAAACCCTTGTGTCCTGGCCGTTTAGCAAAGCTTATTTCTAGATCTTTTTTTTTTTGTCTTTTTGAGACAGGGTCTTCCCTTAGTCCAGCTGCCTGGACCACTATGTAGACCAGGCTGGCCTGAACTCACAAGATCCGCCTGCCTCATTCCCAATGCAGGATTAAAGGCGATGTGTCACCACGCCAGCTTATTCTAGGCTTTCAAGTGGTTGATTTAAACCAATGCTGGAAATTGTAAATAGATATAATACAGATATATATGTATAATATATATTATAGCTTATATTATACATATAATCCATAATGATATACAATACTATATATCTATTTCATATTATAGATTATCATTTTTTTTTTTTTTGTATTTCGAGACAGGTTGTTAGCCCAGCTGTCCTGGAACTCACTCTGTAACCAGCGGCCTGAACTCACAAAGATCCACTTGCCTCTCCCCCAAGTGCTGGGATTAAAGCTGCGCCCATGCCAGCTTAATCCTTTATTTTTAAAGAAATGTATGGGCTGGGAGATGGCCAGTGTTAAGACCGACTGCTCTTTCGGGGACCGGGTTCAATCCCAGCACCACATGAACTAAAACGCGCTTTAAACCAGGCATGGTGGCTCATGCTTTAATCCTAGCACTTGGAAGGCAAGGCAGGCCAGATCTGCTGTGAGTTCAAAGGCCAGCCTAGTCTACAGAGTGAATTTCAGGCCAGCTGGGGCTACAGGGAGACCCTGTCTTCAAAAAAAAGAAAATATGTAATTATGTTTACATATTCAATTATATGGGGGCACTTAAGACTGCGTAATGACTAATTTTTTTTTTACTTTTTAAAATTTATATTATGTATTTATCAAATCTAACCCGGTCTCCCCATCCCCCCCCCACCAGAGCTGCTGAATATCTCAACATGCTTTTCTTTTTTTTTTATTTTTTTTTTAAATTTTCATTACTTCTATTATTTCATTTGGGCATATGTTTTTAATTGCATGTTTAATGCGCATGGAAGAGATTGCAGCAGTGTCCTGTGCAGTTCGTGCCAATGCCGGTGATGCAGACAGAGGGTCTCGGATCCCTGAACTGGAGTTTCTAATTAGTTACAATTCTTGCATTTCTTGGGGATAAGCTCCTCATGCAAACTGTGCTTTTTAAGCTAGGCTATTCTTCACCCCAAACACGCTTTTTCATCTCTTCTCAGTCTTTCTCATTTTCCATGGGAGTGATGTTTGATGCAAAGTTCACTGTTTCAGTCAGTTCTTTTGATGCAGTCCTCATGTTGTGTTGTTTCCAATATGCATACTCCCAACGCTTTGACGAAAAGCTCAAGGGTCATGCTCAGGAAATACTTAAAACTGGTAATGCTAGCATCACACAGAGAGGGATACCATTCATCATTGTTTTTTCTTGGGACTGTATTACTTCACTCAGCTGATGTCCTCTAGCTCCAGCCATTTTCCTGCAAAAGTCATGATGTCATCTTTCTTTACTGCTGCATATAACTCCATTGTGTAGATGTACCACATTTCTCTATCCACTCATCAGTTAGGGGCATTTGTGTTTGGTTTCAGCTCTTTGCTATTGTGAAGAGAGCTGAAATAAACATGGCCATGCATATATCTCTGCGTGGGGTGAGTCTTGGAGTACATGCCTAGGAGTGGTATGGCTGGGGGGTGTCACAGTTCATTCCATGCTTCCAAGGGTTCTCCACACTGCTTCCATAGTGGCTGCACGAGTTTACATTCCCACCAGCAGTGGATTAGTGTTTCCCTTTCTCCACAACCCTCTCCAGCACTTGGTATCATTGTTTTCTTGATCCTACCAGTCTTATTGGAGTTAAGATGATATCTTAAGTAGTTTTGATTTGCAATTCCCTAATTAATAGTGTGTTGAACACTTCCTAAGGTGATTCTCAGCCATCTCTAATTCCTATTTGTGAAGTCTCTGTTCAGCTCTTCTCCATCTATTGAGTGGGTCATTGCTTTTTCTTTCTCTTGTTTTTGAGTAGTATATATTTCTGGAAATCATGCTTTGTAGATGTTTCTGCAGTAAGGTTTCTTCCCATCTGTGGGGATTTCTCTTCACTTCCTTTGATTGTTTTCTTTTGATGTACAGAAGCTTTTGAGTTTAATGAGATGCGTCCCATTTGTCAATTGTTGACCTTAATTCTTGAGCAGCTGCTGTCTGATTTAGGAAGTCTTTTCCTATGCCTATGTCTTGTAGTCTGCTGGCAACTTTTCTTCTATCGCCTTCAGAATTTGGGGTTTCAGTTTGAGTCTTTGATCCACTTGTTTATTTTGTACAGGAGAGAGGTTGGGGTTAATTTCATTCCTCTACAAGTGGTGATCCAGTTTTGCCAACACCACTTGCTGAAGATGCTGTCTTTTCTCCATTGTGTCTTCTTGGCCCCCTTGTCAAGTATGAGATGGCTGAAATTGTATGTGCTCAGTTTGGATCTTCATTTTGTTCCAGTGGTCAACAGGTCTGTTTTTGTGCCAGTATCAGGCTGTTTTTATGGCTATAGCCCTGTAGTATAGTTTGAAGTCTGGTTAGTTGACCAATTTTTAACTGTCCTATTTAAAATCTTTGAGGTCATTTGGGCTTGGAATGGGGCCTCTGGCTTTATGTTTTCTTTTATCAGTTCCATCTGAGGATTAGTCAGAAGGCCTTGCTTGACCACTGGCTCTGCTTGGAAGCACTGAGGAAACTGTCCTCCATGTTGGCCCTGAGGTAGATTGGCTACTGTCTTAAGTTCATTTGGTAAGTCTCCATGGCCTCCCTGAACACAAAGTCAGGTGACCAATTATATTTGTAGGGCACTTCAGAGATGCCCCATAGTCCAGTGACTTTGGAGGTGATGTGACAAAATATTTACCCTTTAAATCCTTCTAATTATATTGGTATAAGCCTCCAGGTATGTCATCAAATGCTGCAACAGGTCAGTCACATTGGTTTGATATTTTCAACTACAGTTAAATAAAGCTTAGGTAAAAACAAAATTTTTTGAATAAACATTTCCGTTGTCTCCTATGGTTACTAGTATGAAATCATAATTTATTAAATTTTATTTAATTTAATGTTTTTATTTTTACTTTTTATTGTTGGTTTTTTCTTTTCGAACAGGGTCTCCTGTAGCCCCACTGTCCTGAAACTCACTCTGTAGACCAGGCTGGCCTTGAACTCACAAAGATCCACCTGGCCTCTGCCTCCCAAGTGTTAGGATTTAAGGCATGTGCCACCACGCCCGGCTATTTTTTACTTTTAACATTTAGTTGCCTTACGCGTTTAATGCTTGTAAGGCAAGGATCTTGTTATCTTAAAGAATGCCATGTACATTTGCTTCTTTGTAACAAATGACAATAAACAAAATTTATATTACAGCTAAAAATAACTTTTTAAAAAAAATAAGATGCATTTCCAAAATACAGTTCCCAAATCCAGAAATTTGAGCTACATTATACTTACTTATGGTCAATGAACTCCTTGGAATTTAAGCATCAAAAATCATAGCATTTTGACAAACAAACATTTGATTATGTTAAATTTATCCCAGGAGAGCTTAAGAGATGGCTCAGTGGTTAAAAGCACTATCTACTATCTGGGCTTGAGAGATTGGCCTAGCGGTTAAGAGCGCCGACGCTCTATTCGAGGACCCGGGTTTGATCCCAGCACCCACATGGCGGCCGGAGAACCGTCTGAAACTCCAATTCCAGGGAGAATCCCAGTTCCAGGGGAATCTGAGGGACCGTCTCTTCTTTTGACCTCCGCGGCATTGCACGACACGGGTGCACAAACTTGCATGCAGACAGTACATTCATACACATACAGAAATAAATAAAATTAATTAAAAAAATTTTTAAAAATTAAAAAAAAAAAAGCACTATCTACTCTTGCAGAGGACCCAGGTTCAAGTCTTAGCACTCACATGGTGGCTAGCAACCATCTATAACTCCAGTTCCAGGGAATCTGATGCCCTTTTCTGGCCTCCACAGGCATTGCATGACATGAGTGCACTTACATAAATGCAGGCAACACACTCATACACATAAAATACAAATAAAAAATAAGTACATTTAAAATAAGCACATTTATCCCAGGAAGCCAATGAGTCTACTCACAGGTCAGGGTTGAAGAATTATCAAGTTTATGTGTGATTCAAGTGTAGCTGTATTGGAATGTCTTCACCCAGTGTGGTCAGTGACCTTTCACTAGTCTTATGGGTTATTGGCTGGGGCTCCCTTATTTTAGTCTATATATTTTTATTCTTCCCTAAGACCAGGAGGTCAGGTGTGATTAAGACATAGTATAATTGTATACAATAGACTGTGAAGAATGACCAAATTATCAGGTTTCAGTCACCTATTTATTATTATTTTATACAAAGGGATATCCATAGTTAACAAGCCCATTTGAGATGACTTTTTGTAAGGCAACACAGATGAATTCATGAAGGTGACAGTTGTTTGGCTCAGTAGATAATATTGTATAATATTATCTTATTATTAGAACTTTGAGTCCAATTTATATACATAGAAAATATAATATTACCTGTGTTTACATTGTGAAACTATGAGGCTTTATGAATTTTCTGATAAACCTTGTAGAATACACAAGACAGTTAAAACAATTTTTTCTTTATGTTGTTTAGAGAGTGGTTTACCAAAGCAGTGTATTAGGTTTGTCAGATACATGGCAAAATATTTTTAAATTGATATTTATAACATTTATTAGATGAAGAAGAACCAACAAAATGCATTTGATAAGAACCTCGTGTACTTTCAATAATAAGCATGTCCATCGATGAATGGAGAATTTATAGCCAGATCCCCTGAAGCCTGCATCAGCATTCAAATCATGAAGGTTACTTTGAGCCTCGGTTCCAGGCCAAGACAAGGCAAGGCAGATAACCACAGAAACCAAAGTCTGTAAGTGCCTTGGAAAATGTTGCCTCTTATAATGGTCTTTCAGGAAGTGCTTGCTGCCTACCATGCATCTTATTTGTTAAAGTAGTAAGCTTGTACTAGCATGAGTATATTTTTAGGGCAGTTATCCAATATTTGCCTAAAATATCTGTTTCTTTGTAAAATGCTGCTTGTTTAAATTTCCTATAATAATTTAAGGGGTTTCTATGCTTCTATGTTAGAAGTTTCAAATCCATTATTATGATTATTGTTGGTTATTGTTGAGTGATTTTTTGTTTACTCTGTTTTTCTTTTTCTTTTTTTCTTTTTTTTTTTTGTATGTGTATGAATGTACTGTCTGCATGCAGGTTTGTGCACCTGTGTTGTGCAAAGCTGTAGAGGTCAGAAGAGGGCTTCGGATTCCCCTGGAACTGGAGTTCTCCTGGAATTGGAGTTACAGACGGTTCTCAGCCGCCATGTGGGTGCTGGGGATCGAACCTGGGTCCTCTGCAAGAGTAGTCGGTGCTTTCAACCACTAGGCCGTCTCTCCAGCCCTGGTTTTCTTTTTTTATTAAGTAATTAAAACTCAGTATTTATTTTTATATCTGTATTAGTCTGTATTACTTATTTTTTCCATCATTGTGACAACATAGAACATTCCATGAGTTGCTCTTATTACACACATTTCTATATCATGAGCCAAATACAGTAAACTCTGTTGGAAATAGCTGATTCCCTAATCATCTCCAAGGGCATAATGCATTTTCTCTTTGGTTGTTTTGTGGTCCTCTCTGCTGTCACAGAGTCAGGTGGCCAGCTGGCTCCAGAGAGAGGTCTTCAGGACATTTAAAGATAGGTAATCTTGAATCTGAAATGGGAAGGTCAATCCCAGTTGCAGAGTCAGTTTCTCTGTGAGTTTAAACAGCACATAACAATCTACTAATATGATGAGCATACATAAAGACATTTGTTCTTCTATAAAACAACTGAGCCCAGTGGTTTACATCAGACAAAAGAATTAAGTCTAGGGGCTAGAGAGATGGCTCAGTGGTTAAAAGCACTGCCACTGGCTGCTCTTGCAGAGGACCCAGGTTTCATTCTCAGCACCCACATGGCAGCTAATGACCGTCCATAACTCCAGCTATCCGGTGCCTTCTTCTGACCTCCTCTGGCATTGCATGACAGGGGTGCACTTACATACATGCAGGCAATATACTCATACACATAAAATAAAAATAATAAATAAAATTTTTTTTTGTCTTTTCGAGACAGGGTCTCCCTGTAGCTCCAGCTGTCCTGGAACTCACTCTGTAGACCAGGCTGGTCTTGAACTCACAAAGATCCACCTGTCTCTGCCTCCCAAGTGCTCGGATTAAAGGCATGCGCCACCATGCCCAGATTAAATAAAATATTTTTAAAGAATTAAACCCAATGTTAACTAGTTGGACTCAAAGCACCGTTTTTTAATGACCTATATATATTCATTCAGGGGTGCCCTTTTTTGGCCACCCATCTGTAAAACCAAAGTTTTTGTTGTTGTTGTCGTCGACACATTTTTCCTTTTAGAGCATCCTTTGGAAATTATTTATTTATTTATTTATTTATTTATTTATTTATTTGTTATAGTTGTCCCAGATTTATTGAAAATATTAAAAAAAATAGCAGAAGAGATTCAAACAGCTCCACGTGGTGTTTTGAAATTCCTTCCAACTGTAGGCCCAGTGACCTGCAGGTCCGAGAGACTGCCAATTCCAGAAGCGTCAGCATTTCCTGAGTGTCAGGATCTACCTCAGTGATCTCCTGATCCAGGGTTGAGACCTCAGGAACATAGTTCTCTCTCCTCTCTCTCCTCCTTCTGCTAGTTGATGGAGATCCCTCTCACAGGGCCTCTCCGAATCTGCTTCATGAGATGTGTAACATAGACTGCTGTCTTGTTGCAGAGCTTCTTGCCTGGTGTAATGGTGATCATCTCACATACTCGCTTGCTGGTGTAGAAGATGTGGAAGTCGTTCCCCAGGCATGTGTAGTACTTCTCGATGATGACCCAGGCCACCTTTTTCATGGTTTTGGTGTGAACTCCACCCATCTTGGCAGGTTCTGGTAAAAGAGGAAACAGGAAACACCAGAGAGGCCTATTATTTATTTTTAATATTTCTTTTGACCTCTTTTTAAAATTCAATGCTTGCAAATTTACATTAAATAAAAGATAATCCTGATAGTTCTTAGAGTGAATTTTTCTGTTAAAGAGGGCTACCAGTCTATCTGTATTAGAAAAACCGTATTTCAATTTATCATACATATGCTGGATAGCTTTAGTTGTCTACTTGACCCACCTGGGTAGAGGGAGCCTCATTGGGGAATTAGCTCCATTGGACCTGCCCGTGGCCATGTCTGTGGGCATTTTCTTGATTGTTTAATGATGTGGGAGGGCCTAACCTACTGTTGGCAGTGCTACCCCTTGGAAGTTCCTGTATTGTCTAAGAAAGCTGGTTGGGCACCAGTTTGGGGAGCAAGCCAGTAAGCAGCATTTCTCCATGACCTGTGCTTCAGCCCCTTACTCCAGGTTCCTGCCCTTAGTTCCTACCTTGGGCCCCCTTAATGATGAAATGTGATCTTGGAGATGTGAGCCAAATAAACCCTTTTTTACTCAAGTTGGTATCGGTCAGTGTTTTGTCACAGCAATTGGAAGAAAACTAGAATAATACATAATCTTGGACATTTGTAGAGAATGAAGTACAAAGAGAAAAATAGCATTAAAAAAAGAAAAAGAATCCAGGCATTATAGCCCACACCTTTAATCTTAGCCCTCAGGAGACAGAGGCAGGCAGATCTCTGTGAGTTCAAGGACAGCTGGTCTACATAATGAGTTGCAGGACAGCCTGGGGCTACAGGGAGACCCTGTCTCAAAAATACCAAGAAAGAAAGAAAGAAAGAAAGAAAGAAAGAAAGAAAGAAAGAAAGAAAGAAAAAGAGAGAGAAAGAGAGAGAGAGAAAAAGAGAGAGAAAGAGAGAAAAAGAAAGAGAAAAAGAGAGAAAGAGAAAGAGAGAAAGAGAAAGAGAAAGAAAGAGAGAAAGAAAGAAAGAGAGAGAGAAAAGAAAAGAAAAGAAAAGAAAAGAAAAGAAAAGAAAAGAAAAGAAAAAGATCTGGGCTCTATCATTCTTGACCAATTAGTAAATGTGCAATAAACCAGTGGCCTAAAGAGAAAAGGGGCCCTCCCTGGGAAGGACCAGTCCAACGACCCCAGTGGCTCCTTCCCTGTCCCATGTCAACATTTAGAGCCTTTTTTCAGACCTTGCTCTGGCCAGTGGGAACATATGGCTGTGACCAGAGACAGAATTAGGACAACTCAAGACAATAGATATCCCTAGACTGTTTAATTTAATATTAGCTTCCCCCTTTTGAGATTTTCCTGACTATTGATGCATGGCCTTCTGGTGAGTACTTCCTATTAAGTGACCCCTTCACTCATTTGTGGAGTACAGGAGTGGATTTATGGTTTCCATCCTGCCCTGTGTATATTTTCACATATTTTCATACAAACAAGGTAAAACAAAAGTTCTGTACCACCTGAATTCAACCCAGAATTCCAAGACAAAAAAAAAATCCAGGATTGCCAACCAAAAAGGGTTCACAGTTTAGTCCTTCTGGAGATTACCTAGGTGCCCTCACTCCGTTTAAGTTCTGACTTCCTCCAGGAAATATCTCATCAAAGGATACTCCAGGACCCTTATGAGGAGGTGATCAGTCTCCTCTTCCACCAATTTTGGTGGGTTTCCTAGTAGACCTGGGGCTACCTGTTTAGTTGGGTGGTTCCAGAGCTCTGATCCTGGTTCCTGTCTCCCTCAAGTTCCACTGTGCTCAGGGACAGCATCCCCAAGACACTGGGTGAATCATTCCCCTTACAGGCTCAATAACCCTGTGGTGCCATTAAGAGGAAGCCATCCCTCCAAGCATCCCTGCAAGGCTAAGCCCCAGAGACAAGAGAGGCAAAAACCCTTCTCTACCTCCACCTTGCCTGCACCAGAAATGTTTCAGGGAAGATCACAAAGGAGTGTGTAGGAAGCAGGTATTTTATCTAGGCTACAGCATTGGCCCAGAGAGGACCTTCAAGTTCTGGCCCCCAAAGGGAAGTAGCATATATCTTTTTTTATCTTAGGCATTGGGTATATTAGTCACTTTCCTGTTGCTGTTATAGAGCCACCATGACCAAGGGAACTCATAAAAGGAAGAGTTTATTTGAATTTATGATTGACAGTTCCAGGGGAATTAGAGTCCATCATGTTGGGGAGGCCTGGTGGCTGGAGGTGCCTGAGCAGGAGCAGAAAGCAGAGGTTCACATCTTCACACAGCCACGGGAAGCAGAGAGAGACTGGAGATTGGCAAGGTTTTCTGAATTCTCCAAGCCTTCCCCTAGTGATGAGCTTCCTCCAGCATGACCACACCTTCTAAGATCTCCCAAACAGCCCCACCAAGTGGGGACAAAATGTCCAAATACTTGGAGTCTACAGGGGACATTCTCATTCAATCCACACATTGGGCTACAGTGAGACAGAAACTTACAGTCTCAAAATTAGGCAAATTATTATAAATTAGAAAGAAACAAGGATTAAAGTCCATATTTTCTTTAAATATTCCATTTAACTACCTCGATACCATCCTGGAGCTCTTGGAAAGTAGAAAGAACAAAATGGAGTCTAAAGTTACAATTAAGCAATCCATTTGTGGTGGTTTGAATGAGAGTGTCCCCCATAGGCTTTAAGTATTCAGACATTTTGTCCCCAGTTGGTGGCGCTCTTTCAGAGATCTTAGAAGGTTCTGGGAGGTCTTAGAAGGTGTGGCCATGCTGGAGGAAGTGTGTCACTGGGGGTGGGCTTAGTGAGTTAAAGAAGCCTGGCAGTCTCCAGTCTCTCTCTCTCTCTCTCTCTCTCTCTCTCTCTCTCTCTCTCTCTCAACGTTCTGTGCTCATTGGAAGATGTGACCCTCGACTTCCTGCTCCAGCTCCAGCTGCCATGCCTCCCACCACAATGGACTCTAATTCCCTGGAACCATCAATCATAAGCTCAAATAAACTCTTCCTTTTATAAGTTCCCTTGGTCATGGTAGTTTTTTCACAGCAACAGAAAAGTGACCAATACAGTATTTGGTACCAGAGAGTGGGCTGTTGGCTGTGAAGAACCTGACCACGTGGGTGTTTGGATAAATGTGGAAGACTTTGGAACTTTGGGCTAGAAAAGCTGTTGACTGCAGTAAGCAGAGTTTAATGGGCCATTCTAGTAGAAGCCTGCTGCTGAGAAAAATGTATTTCCAAAGGAAAATAAAGATTTAAGAAGCAACTGGGATATTTTGGCAAAGAGTCTGGCCCCAGTTTGCCCACAGCCCAAATGCTTGCCTGATGCTAAGTTGAAAAGCAATGGACTAATGTCTTTGGCGGAAGATATTTCAAGACAGCCTAATGTAGAAATGGTGGTTTGGCTATTAATGGTGAATACTATATAGCTCTACAGTGAAAAAGAACAAATGGGGCAGAAAGAAATGCAGAATGCTCAGTTTGGATCTGAACACTGAACTAGGAAGATTAAAGGTGGGGCCAAAGCATGTGAAGGAGAGGATCCCTTTGATAAGGAGATTAAAGTGATTAAGGAGAGGCCTACATATTTACAAGTAAACAATGGAAAAAGTGAGATTAAAGTGATTAACGAGGGGTCTCGAGATTTACAAGTAAACAACAGAAACAGTACCTTCAGGGCAAGACCACACCCAGCTAAGCCTCCAACTTTTCAAAGGAAAATACTGAAAGGACAGAGAAAAGTTGCAAATGTGGCTGAAATAGGCCAGGGTCCATCCTAAACTTGCAGCCAAACTCGGCAGTTTCATTCAAGTGGTGCTAGCTTTAGAGGCATGAAGGATGCAAGAGTGAAGGGGTCATAAGTTCTTCCTCCACAGTTTCAGAGAGCCACAGAGGCCAGGCAGAGTGCAGCAGGGGCGTCCCTGCAAAAAGAAGGCCCTGATAGGCTATTGTGTGAAGCTGTGACTGTGAAGCCTGGTTGGCAGCGGAGACCTCAAGAAGACATTCGAGATGCCAGAGTTGTGAGATATTTGCCAAGGAAAGCTGCATACAGGGAGTGGTACCTGCCTAAGAAAGAGATGTATGTTGCAAGCAAAGCTGGAAGAGCTGAGCCATCTAAGCCCTTTCTTTGGAAGTAAAGTTGCAGAAGTCCCACATGGAGCTACTGGACTTTGTGTTTGCCCTGCTGGTTTTCAGTCTTGTTTTGGTCCTATATTTTCTCACTATGCCTCTATTCCTCCCTTTTGGAATGGGAACATGTATTCAGTTCCACTGTATGTTGGGAGTATGTAATTTGTCTTTTGATTTTACAGAAGCTTACAGTTAAGAAATTAGCCTGGGTCTCAGAAGAGACTTTTGACTATAGACTTTGGAATAGTATTGAGACTGGTAAAGACTATGGGGACTTTTAAGGTTGGACTAAAGGCATTTTGTATTTTTTTTTTTTTTTGGTATTTTTGAGACAGGGTCTCCCTGTAGCCCCAGCTGTCCTGGAACTCACTCTGTAGACTAGGCTGGCCTTGAATCAAAGACCTGCCTGCTTCTGCCTCAAAAGTGCTAGGATTTTTTTTTTGTAAGTTGCCACCTATGCCTAGTGGCATTTTTGTATTTTATATGTATGGAGTCTATGGGGCGGGTCAGGAGTGGAATGTGGTGGCTGAGAATGTCCCTCATAGGCTTTAAGTATTCAGACATTTTGTCCCCAGTTGGTGGCACTATTCTGGAAGATATTAGAAGGTGTGACCATGCTGGAGGAAGTACGTCACTGGGGGCAGGCTTAGGCTTAGTAAGTTAAATAAGCTTTGCAGTCTCCAGTCTCTCTCTCTCTCTCTCTCTCTCTCTCTCTCTCTCTCTCTCTCTCAACTTTCTGTGCTCATTGGAAGACGTGGACCTCGGCTTTCTGCTCCAACCCCGGCCACCATGCCTCCCACCACAATGGACTCTTAATTCCCTGGAACTGTCAATCATAAGCTCAAATAAACTCTTCCTTTTATAAATTGCCTTAGTCATGGTGGTTTTATCACAGCAACAGAAAAGTGACTAATACACCATTCCAGGAAACTCACCCATTCAGGGACCAGCTGCTAGCAATTGCTTTGTTAAGAATTAGATCTAGAGGGCTGGAGAGATGGCCTAGTGGTTAGGAGCACTGGCTGCTCTTGCAGATGACCTGGGTTTGATTCCCAGCACCCACATGGTGGCTGAGAACCATCTTTAACTCCAGTTCTGGGGGTGTCTGTCACCCTCTTCTGACCTCGTGGCATTGCATGACACAGGTGCACAGACCTACATGCAGATAGTACATTCACACACATACAAAAATAAATAAAATTAAAAAAATAATTAGGTCTAGAAAGCCAGGTTTGACGGTGCACACCTTTAATCCCAGCACTCAGCACTCAGGAGGCAGAGGCAGACATTTCTCCATGAATTCAAAGCCAGCCTGGTCTACATAGTGAGCTCTATTAATCCTAGCACTTGGGAGGCAGAGGCAGGTGGATCTCTGTGAGTTCAAAGCCAGCAGTAGCTACAGGGAGACCCTGTCTCAAAAAGACCAAAAAATAAAAATAAAAAAAGGAAAGAATTAGTTCTAGAAGAAACTAGAGAGATTGTTTAGTGCTAAGAGCATTTACTATTCTTCCAGAGGACCCAAGTTCTACTCCTGGCACCCACATGGGGGCTAATAACTGTCCTGACCTCTAGTTCCATGGGATTCAACACCCTCTTCTTGCCTCCAATGGTACTGGACAGGGCATGCATGTAGTGCACCTATATATATGTAGTGAGACACTCATGCACATAAATAAATAAAATAAGAGAATTAGGTCTAGGGGCTGGAGAGATGGCTCAGTAGTTAAGAGCACTTGCTGCTGTTGCAGAGCACCCAGGTTCAGTTCCCAGTACCCAGTACCCACAGGGTGGTTAACAACCAGCTGTAACTCCAGGTTCAGAGGATCCAAATCCCTCTTCTGGCCTCCCAGGGCATTACAAACATGTAGCACACTTACATACATGCAGACAACTGCAAGAAGATATAGAATTCAAAAATGCCCTTGACTAAATAGTGAATTTGAGGTTATAGTGGGATATATGAGACCCTGTCTCAAAAAGCAAGCAAAAAAAGAAGCAAAAGAGCCTAACATAATTAACAGGAAACAGAATATTAAATTCTTCTCTTTTTAATGTTAGCTCCTTTGTAGTTATTAATAACAGTAAACCATTATTCTAAGTGCAACTGCTCTGAATATAAAACATTAGAAAGCCTCACAAATAAGATCTAAAAGAAGATTCAGAGGGCAGAGAGGACCACCAATCACTCAGGACCCCATAGTGGCAAGGAAAGAATGTAAGAGTCCAGGTGAGCAGCAACAATCAGTGGGGCTATCCATGGATAGTAAGTGTTGTTTCAGGGAATGGTGGGGGATAAAGCCCGGAGCCCTGAACGCCAGTCTAGTATAGGAAAATAACATCTCAGCCCTGCTACAACCTAGTCTCTCCTGAACATTGCAGACATTTCCAACTGAAAGCGTGGTGACTTAAATAAAAACATATTTCAACCAATGATCTAACTCCTGATGTGCAAGTACCAACACAAATAACATGGAAGACCAATGCGGCATGTCTCTCCCTAAATCTCCCAATTCCAGAGTAATAGCCCCTGGTGAGAGTGACTTAAATTAAATTCCAGACAGAGAATCATGATAAATATATTCAAAGAATGAAAGATGATGTGAATGATCTCTGAAATGAAGTCTAAGAGAACACAAAACAGTTCAATCAAATAAGAAAGAATATGAAAATGGAATTCAATAAAGACATTGAAATATTAAAGCAAAACCAAACTGAAATGATTTTGAAAATGGAAAATTTCAGTTAAGTCAAAGAAAAAATCAGTGGAAAGTCCCAACAATGAAATGAATAGTGGAGAGGAAAGAAAAATCAGGGCTTGAGATGAAGTACGAGAACTGCTTTATTCAGTCAAGGAAAATAATATTTTTTAAGAAATATGCAAGATATTTAAATTACTATGAAAAATTAAATCTACAAATTATGGGAACAGAAGAAGAATTCCATTCCAAAGGTATAGAAATAGATTTTTTTTTGTCCTTTTGAGACAAGGTCTCCCTGTAGCCCCAGCTGTCCTGGAACTCACTCTGTAGACCAGGCTGGCCTTGAACTCACAAAGATCCATCTGCCTCTGCCTCCTGAGTGCTAGGATTAAAGGCGTGAGCCACCATGCCCGGCAAGAAATATCTTTAAATACATCGTAGCAGAAAAACTTCCTGTATCTAGAGAAAAGGAAGCCTATCCAATACAAGAGGCATGGAGAACACCAAACAGAAAGGACCAGAAAAGAAAGGCCTCGCACCATAATATAGTTAAAGCATTAACTATACAGAATGAAGAAAATATACGGAAAGCTGAAAGAGTGAAATACCAAGTCACATAGAAGCTGATTTCTCAACAGGAACTTAAAAAAAATATTTTTATTTATTATTTTTATTTTATGTGTATGAGTATATTACCTGCATGTACGGAAGTCATGCAATGCCCTTAGAAGTCAGAGGAGAGCAGTGGATCCCCTGAAACTGAAGTTATGGACAGTTGTTAGCTCCCAAATGGGTCCTCTACAAAAGGACCCCTTAACCACTGAACCATCGCTTCTCTTATATTTTTAATTAAAAATAGTGTGTGTGTGTGTGATGTGTGTGTGTGTGTGTGTGTGTGTGTGTGTATGTGTGTAGCATGTTGTGAATGTGGAGGTCAGAGGACAGCTTTGTGGAGTTAGTTTCCTCCTTCTACCTTTACATGGGTTCCAGGGACTGAAATCAAGTTTGTCAGCTTTGTGTAACGAGCAGTTTACCCATTGACCCATCTTGCAGGCCCAAACTGAACTTTTTGTTAAGTCTTTATTTTGGATGTTTATTGTTGCTCTAAAATATTTACCTTAGAAGATCATATATTTAAAATTAATATTTTTATTCATTTATTTATGTATTGGTCTTTTCTGAGATAGAGTTTCCCTTTGACCCCAACTGTCCTGGAACTCACTACATAGACCAGCTGGCCTTGAACTTCCCACCTGTCGCTGCCTCCCAGGGCTGGGATTAAAGCATGAGCCTCCATGCTCCAAATATTTTTATTTTATGTGTATGAGTATATTGCTTGCATGTAGGTAAGTGCAATGTCCCTGAAGGTTAGAGAAGAGCATCAGATTCCCCTGTAACAGGAGTTAGGGACAGTTGTTAGCCACTATGTGGGTGCTGGGAATCATACTCAAGTCTTCTGCAAGAAGAGCCAGTGCTCTTAACCTCAAGCCATCTCCTCAGCCAGGATACATATATTTCTTAATATGTATCTAAAATATGCTGTGAAACTACAGCAATATAGACTGGACACTTATTTGATCAACTTGATTGTACATACAAGCCCCCCCAGCTGGATGGTGGGACCTTTGGGCTGTGTGGGTTTGGGCACAACTGCTTGCAAATTGGTTTTACATGAAGGATGCTTGTACTCATAAATTATTATTTATTGTTAAAATATGAAAAAAGAAGAAAAAATATGCTAATGTTCTATGCATCCTTAATGAACTCAAATATATTACTTTAAAGATTGCCAAGGCCACTGGAAGCTTCCTCGTGTGAACTTGCGGCAGTGGTGGCATCGTCCATAGACTCATGCCTACTCAATCAGACAAGGGCCCAGAGTGGCTTGAGGGAAATAGGTGGTGGCTGGCCCTAGCCTGAGAATTGCTGGCAACTGATTACTGCTGGGTGAAGGAGAGTAAGTAGATTTTCCTTAAGATCTCTAGGTAGGCTGACTACATTCCATGGATGAACTTGTACCAAAGGACATCTGAGGACAAAAGTTTGACAGGATTGGACTTAATATGTATGAAGGAGTTCATTAAGTTTTTTTTATTTCATTTTTTCATTAAGTTTTGTTTATTTATTTTAATATTTTATTTGTTTTTATTTTATGGGTATGAATGTATTGCGTGCATGTGTGTAAGTTCAGCTGTGCTGTGCTATGCCCGCAAAGTCAGAAGAAGTGTTGGATTCCTCTGGAACTGGAGTTACAGATGGTTGTTAGCCACCTTGTAGGTTCTGGGAATCAAACCTGGATCCTCTGCAAGAACAGCGGTGATCTTAACTGCTGAGCCATCTCTCCAGTCCCCAGGAATCATTAACTTTTATTTATTTATTTATTTATTTATTTGTTTATTTATTTATATTTATTTATTTATTTATTTGGTCTTTTCGAGACAGGGTCTTCCTGTAGCCCCAGCTGTCCTGGAACTCACTCTGTAGACCAGGCTGGCCTTGAACTCACAGAGATCCATCTGCCTCTCTCTCTCCAAGTGCTAGTTATTTCTTTTAATTTTTTAAATACTTTTTTGATTTATTTTATGTGTATGAGTGTTATGCCTGCGTGTATGTAAGTGTACCTGTGTTATGCAGTACCTGAGGAGAACAGAAGACAGTGTTGAATCCTTTGAAACTGAGGTTACTGACAGTTGTTAACTGCCATGTGGTTGCTGGGATTTGAACTGGTCTTCTGCAAGAGGAGACAGTACTCTAAACTGCTGAGCCATCTCTCCAGCCCTGTAATGTTTTTTTTTGTTGTTGTTGTTTTGTTTTTTTTGGTCTTTTTGAGACAGGGTCTCCCTATAGCTCCAGCTATCCTGGAACTCACTATGTAGACCAGGCTGGCCTCAAACACACAGAGATCTGCCTGCCTCTGCCTCCCGAGTGCTGGGGTATAGTAAAAGCGGTACCAACAACGCCCACTCCACTTGGTTTTTTTTTTTTTTTTTTTTTTTTATTTTCGTATGGGTATGAAGTATTGTCTGCATACAAGTCGTGCACCCGTGTCCTGCAACGCAGCGGAGGTCAGAAAGCGGGTGTCTGACTCCCTGGAATGGAGTTCTCTTGGAATTGGAGTTTCAGACGGTCTCGGCCACCATGTGGTCGCTGGGAATCCAACCCGGGTCTCTGCAAGAGCAAGTCGGGGCTCTTAACGCCCTAGGGCCATCTCTCCAGCCCAATGGGTTTTTAAGGACCCATTTCCCCCCTTAGCGTTCCAGAATTAAAAACTTGAATAATACAGGGGAGAGATGGCCCCTAGGGTCATGTTAAGGAGCGGTCTGACCACTCTTGCAGATGACCGGGTTGCGAATCACCAGACACCACATTGGGCTGAGAACACTGTTTCACTACTCCAGTTCGGGAGAACTGCCATTTCTGTCGGATCTCACGCCTCTTCTGACCATCGTGCATTGATGCACACATGGTGCACAGACCACCTACATGCAGAAGTACATTCCACAAAGTACAACAAATAAATAACTAAAGAAATAACGAAATAAATCTAAAAAAAAAAAAACTTGAAAATGCAAAATCCTAATTATTAGAACCCAAGAGAAGCTTCAGATTTTTACATTTCAGTCAGGCCTGACTGAGAAATTATCAGTTTTCTAAGTAGTAATACCTATCATTAGTGATTCTAAGAATGCTTACATTCATTAAAATTAACAAAAAAAAAAAATAAAAGCCAGGCATGTGGCGCACGCCTTTCATCTCCCCCCCCCCCTTTTCGCCCTCATCGCACTTGGAGGTAGAGGCAGGCGGATCCCTGTGAGTTCTAAAGGCCAGCTCTGCGCTCTACCGGCGTGAGTCCCGGACAAGCCAGAGCTACAAGGAAACCCTGTCTCAAAAAGACCAAAAAAAAAAAAAAAAAAAAAAGGAGAAGAAAGATAACAAGAAACCAGAGCAGGAACCGGAGCCCCCAACTGGCCTGACTCCTTAAAACTGTCCTGTGACCTCTGCATGTGTGGCATGGCATGTGCTCCTGTGTTTGCACACATAAATAAATGAGTATAAAACAAGTATAAAAAATAAACTGGTTATGGTGGTGCATGCTTTTAGTCCTCACACTCAGGAGGCACAGGCAGGTGGATCTCTATGAGATTGAGGCCAACGTGGTCTACATAGCAAGTTACAGGCCAGCTGGGGCTACAGGGAGACCCTGTCTCAAAAGACCACAAAAATGAAATAAAATAGGAAACAGAAATTGGTAAAGGAAAATGGATTTTAGTTACTGTTTAGCCAAATCATGGGAACAAGGAGATCTAGCTGCCTCCCCACTTCTACTAGCCAGCTTACAGTTTATTGAGAGAAACTAAATAAAGGCCAACACATATGAAAATTTAGCTGGAGGAGACCTTGGCTCCAGGTTGTCCCTCTATCTGTTACAAAAACAGGGTTTTAAAATTTTTTAAATTTCACTATTTGTGGTTGTGTGTGGTTGTGTGTGTGTGTGTGTGTGTGTGTGTGTATGCGTGTGTTTATGTAGGTGTGTGCACACTCTGGTGTAAGTGTGGAAGTCAGGAGATAGGTTTGTGGAGTCAGGTCTCTTCTTTCATTATTATATGCGTTCAAGGGAATTTCAATATTGGGGAAACAGCCACTGACCTATCTTGTTGCTTCTCCCTTTCCCCACTTTTGAAAGAGAAAAGAATCATCAGTCTTTGTGGTATAGAATATCCCCACCCATTCCAGGCCTGGCAGAGTTTTGGGGCCTGACAGAGTTCTTTGTCTATAAGTCCATTCCTTTGATAGGTGGAGAGTAGGAGCCTTTTGTATATTTTCTTTGGAGGTCACCTTCAGCTACTGATTTCTATATTCCTATTAAACATATTAATTTTGCAAGTGAAATATAATAACATGATTGCTGAAAGGAGAGGCAAAAACCACAGTCACATTTCTGCCTGTTTCCACAGCTCAATCTTGAGGAACGTTCAATGATATATGTCGGATATATATTTCTTGTTAGAAATTAGAGCCTAAGATTCTAGAAAGGTGACTCAAAATTACCCTACAGAAAATGAACTTTATTAAGACAGAATGTTTTTTGAGTATGGAGGGTGACCTAGTTTGCTTTTTGTTGCTGTAATAAAACACTGACCAAAACCAACTTCAGGAAGAAAAAGTTTATTCAACTTACAAGTTACATTCCACTACTGAGGAAACTCAGGGCAGAAACTCCAGCAGGACAGGAACTTGAAACTATGGAGGAATGCTGCTTAGGGGGTCCCTCATCCTTACTCCTCCCCTTATCCTGGCTGGCTCAGCTACCTTTCTTATACAGCCCAGGCCCACCTGCCTAAGGATGGCACCACCCACAGTGGGCTGCACCCTCCTACACCAACTAGAAATTAAGAAAATGCCTCACAGGTGCTAAAGAGATGACTCAGTGATTAAGAGCACCAGCCACTCTTGCATAGGCAGAGGTTCAGTTCCCAATACCCACATGGCAGCTAAGAATTGTCATAGCTCCAGTTCCAAAGTAGGTGACACCCTCTTCTGGCTTCCTCAGGCACCAGGCACACACATGGTGTACATACATACATACATACAGTCAACAATATCTCATCCTTAGTATAATATCAAATAAAAATAAATAAATATTTTAAAAGGAAAATATCTAGACTGGGTGTGGTGGCACTCAGGAGGCAGAGGCAGGTGGATCTCTGTGAGAGCAGGGCCAGCCTGGTCTACAGAGCGAGTTCCAGTCCATCTGGGGCTATAGCGAGACTTTGTAAAAAGAAAAAAAGTCTCACAGACATGGCCACAAGCTAATCTGATCTGGGAAATCTCTTCAACTGAGGTTTCTTTTTCCTGGGTGACCCTACATTTGTGTCAAGCTGACAGTTGAAATAAACTATGATGGGGGCCATGATCAGACATTGAGGTAGGAAAGTTAAGGAAAGACCTCAGGAAAGATAAGCTACCTTTAAAACCCAGAGATGAACTTCATTAAGAATGTTATCTTAGGCCGAGCATGGTGGCACATGCCTTTAATCCTAGCACTTGGGAGGCAGAGACAGGCGGATCTTTGTGAGTTCAAGGCTAGCCTGGTCTACAAGGTGAGTTCCAGGACAGCTGGGACTACAGGAGACCCTGTCTCAAAAAGACCAAAAAAAAAAAAATGTTAGCTTAGGTTGCTGGAGAGATAACTCATCAGTTAGGAGTACTTGCTCATCTTCCAGAGGACCCTAGTTCAGTTCCCAGCACCCATGTTGGGTGGCTCACAAACCCCTGTAACTCCAGCTCCAGGAAATCTGACATCCTCTTTTGGCCTCCATGGGGAGTGAATACACATGTGGTATGCACTCATATAGACACATGTACATATACATTAAAAAAGTGTTAGCTGAAAGTAAAAGAGAGATATTACCATGGAAAATATAGGAGAGGAACTTAAAGGTCGGGAGACAGAGAGAGCAAGAAAGAGAGAACTCTTTTATATCCTCCACCCACCCTAGGGGTGTGGCCTGGCCATAGCTCAAAGTTAGTTTCAACATCGTCAGCACTGTTTGGAGAAGCAGAGATAAGGCAGCATGCTTATAAATTCTTGCTACTTCTGAAGGAGATAGCAATCAGAAGAGTAGGGAGGTATGGCCTAATTTTTCCAGATCTGATCTTTTTTTTTTAATTTTTATTTATTTCTGTATGTGTATGAATGTACAGTCTGCATGCAAGTCTGTGCACCCGTGTCGTGCAATGCCGCAGAGGTCAGAAGAGGATGTCGGATACCCCTGGAACTGGAGTTCTCCTGGAATTGGAGTTTCAGACGGTTCTCGGCCGCCATGTGGGTGCTGGGGATCGAACCTGGGTCCTCTGTAAGAGCAGTTGGCACTCTTAACGCTAGGCCATTTCTCCAGCCCCCAGATCTGATCTTTTTATACTGACCAATGTCTTAAAGGGGCAGATCCAACACTTGTGAAAATTCCTAAAATAGACTTGTGCCTGAGATGATATCAAGAGAAGGAGCTGGAAAGATGATTCAGCAGTTGCTGCTCTTGCAGAGGTCCCTGGTACAATTCCCCGCATCCACATCATGGGACCTAACAGCCATCTGTAACTATAGTTCCAGGAGAATCTGATGTCCTCTTCTGACCTCCTTGGGCATTGCATGACATGGGTGAACTTACATACATGTAGGCATGTGTATGAAAAAATTTTTTTAAATAAAATACTTTGGCTAGAAGTGGTGGTACATGGCATAATCCCAGCACTTGGGAGGCACAGATAGGTGGTTCTCTGTGAGTTCAAGACCAGCCTGTTCTACAGTGTGAGTTCCAAAGACCAAAAATAAATAAATTCATTAATTTAAAACCTTTTTAAAGGCATTCAACTAGTGTCAGCTAACTATCCACCAGAATCTCTTTTCAGTAACCTCTAGATTTTCATTACATTTGGATGGGCTAGCACAAGTGAACTCCATTTTGACTAGGATAGTTTTTCCCTTTGTAAACAATTCTCTCTGAAGACATTGCTGACTAGCCATGTTGTGATTTGGTTCAGTTGCCCCTCCTCACAAGGAGGAGGGTTTTCCCAATTGGTCTGATCTCAAACTGGGTAAAGTGGCAGTCAGTCAGAGAAACTACAGGAAAAGGCCTTTTGTATTGTCCCACTTACAACAGCTGAGATGTCGAGTGCACAGAGCTTAGATCAGGGACTTCCCAGGACCACCTGAAGCACGGGTAGGGACCAGGTGCTTCAGCCAGGTGGATTGTTGGATACATCTATCTCTGGGTTGTTGGATAATTGTTTTGATGGTTTGTTGGTGCGGGGGTCGTAGAGAGGTGGTAGGCAAAGACCACCCTCTCCAGTTTCCTCGCCGCCGAAGATCTTCACTCTGTCGGCCTGCGACAGAGTGGGGCTGGGGAGAGTAAGTGCCCTGCCAAACCGAAAGTAACCACGACAGGGAGTCGAGTCAGGGTGTTACAGCTCAAACTCACTTTATTGCAGGTTTACAGAGGTTTATAAGCCGTGCCGGCTTCCCTACTGGGGTATGTGTCTCTTCCTAATTGGTCCTTTTAGGAGGCTTAATTTACAAGTCCCTAATTGATCCAATCCCTTCCCTTCCTAGCATAGTCCCTAATTATCATGTTAGTACGCGGAAGTAAAGAAGTGAAACTAGCCTTCCTTGCTCGATGGGCGGGGGTGAGTTCCCAGCCCCTGGTTTACTTCATTGATAACGCAATAGCCGGACCTCTTATTATTCTTTTGCTTTGTTCACGGTAGGCCCTTGCTTGCTCAACCGGTTATAAGGTTTGCTAGAAAGACAGGCAGAAAAAGTCCAATTAATGGCTTACAGGCAAAGTATAAGCCCCTCCCCTCGTCAATACCTACAAAAGCAGCATCAGACTCCAAAGACGGGTAAGGGCTTTTTTGGGTCAGCCAACTAAGACAGGGGGATAGCCAAAGCTGCTATCTACTCAAAGACGGGTAAGAGCTGACCCAGTAAAAGCACCAACCTAAACAGGAGCTATGCACAAATAAAAAAAAAAGGGGGAGATACGGCATGGAATAGCCGAGAAGATAGGCCTGAAAGACAAAAGAAAGCCTGCGCTAGAGTTTCTC
>VZQC01003433.1:670251-694683 GCA_009823505.1 Rhizomys pruinosus
CTGGAAATTCTTTGCTCCATGTTCTTCTTGCTTTCATGGTTTGAGCTGAGAAGTCAGTTGTAATTTGGGAATCACCAAAGCTCAACCAAGAAGAGATAGACAGCCTAAATAGACCAATAATACAGGAAGAAATTGAAGATGTAATAAGTAGCCTCCCAACTAAAAATGACCAGGCCCAGATGGTTTCACAGCAGAATTCTATAAAATATTTCAAAAAGACTTACAACCATTACTACTCAAGTTGTTTAGAAGGATACAAACAGAGGGAGTTCTCCCAGATTCCTTCTATGAAGCCAGCATCACACTATTTACCAAAACCAGGTAAAGATACAACCAAAAAAGGAGAACTATAGACCCATCTCCCTAATGAACACAGATGCCAAAATTCGAAACAGGATACTGGCAAATCGCATACAGACCCACATCAAGAAGATCATCAACATGACCATGTTGGATTCATACCAGAGATGCAGGGATGGTTCAACATATGAAAATCAATAAATATCATCAAACATATAAATGGACTGAAGGACAAAAACCACACCATCATCTCAATTGATGCAGAGAAAGCCTTTGACAAAATCCAGCATCCCTTCATGCTTTAAGTCCTAGAGGGAATTGGACTGGAGGGATCATTCCTCAATGTAATCAAAGCCATATACAGGAAACCCACAGCCAATATCATCCTAAATGGGGAAACGACAGAAGCATTCCCCTTAAAGGTAATGCATATTGGAAACAACAACAACAACAGAAAGGACTGCATCAAAGAACTGACTGAAGCAGTGAACTTCTGCTCAAAACAGTCAACTTCCTCGTGGAGAATGAGAAAGACTGAGAAAGAGATGAAAATCATGTTTGGCAGAATGCTTGAGCTCTGGTGGGGTGGGGGAGTGGGGGGGGACATGGGTCTAGATTTGTTAAAAAAATAAAAATAAATTTATGTGAAACGGACTGAAACAGTGAACTTCTGCTCAAAACAGTCAACTTCCCTGTGGAGAATATTGAGAAAGACTGAGAAAGAGATGAATAGAATGTTTGGCAGAATGCATGAGCTCTGGAGGGGTGGGGGGAAGGGGAGGACTCGGGTCTAGATTTGATAAAAAATATTTATAAATAAATAAGTTAAAAAGAAATAAATAAAACAACAACCACAAACAAAACACCCCCCCAAAATAAATAAATAAATAAATATGTCAGCCAACCTTTCAAATAAAAAAAAAAGAAAAAAATTTATGTGAAAAAAAAAAAGAGCACTGGCAGCCTTTGCAGAGGTCCAAGGTCCCAGCACCCATATAGAAGCTAAAAATTTCCTGTAACTCCAGTTCCAAAGCATCCAATGCCCTCCTCTGGGTTCTTCAGGCATTGCATGCACATGGTTCACTTACATACATGCAAAACACTCATATACTTGAAAAATAAATACAAATTTAAAATAAAAAACAGGGCTGCTTATGTAGTTTCAGTCCCCAACATTCTGTTTTGTGGGGGTTTTCTGAAGAATGGGTTTTAACAGACACCCCACTTTTCATCTTAATTCTACCCTGAAGCACTCTTATGGCAATCAGGCACTCCAGAGATGAAGCTTTCACTTGGAGCATTGGAGAACTCAGATTTTATTCATGCCTGCAGACTCAGAGGTGCTCACTCTCTGAAGTTCTGGCTCAAGTTACAGAAATCCAGTTTTTGTAGGTTTTTCCACATAATCTCTTAACAGTTACAACATTGGTGGGTTAAATTGCAGCCTATGTGATTACCAGCACAGCTGCTTACATATCCCAAGACTGCTGAGGGAGAATTCCTTCTCCAGAAACAGGTTAAGGGCTGGGTTAAGAAATTCTACTTTTTTTTTTTTTTTTTTTTTTTTTTTTTTTGGTCTTTTTGAGACAGGGTCTCCTTGTAGCCCCAGCTGGCCTGGAGCTTGGGAAGTAAACCAGGCTGGTCTTGAATTCACAGAGATCTGCCTGGCTTTGCCTCCCAAGTGCTGGGATTAAAAGTGTGCCCCACTATGCTGGGCTACACAGGATTTTTTACATGCTAAGCAAGTACATCCCCAACTCAATATTGGAGACTTGAGAGGCTAAGGCAGAAAGATGTCAAATTCAAGATCAGACTGACCTACATAGTGAGACTTTTTCTTAGTGACACTTTTTCACAGTGAGACAATAAGCACGAAGACAGCCATCCTAATGGGATCACTATCTGAAGATATTTTAAATTAATTCATTAAACTTATGTGTATGAATGTTTGCCTGCACGTATGTAAGTGCAACTGTGTGGTACAATGCTCATGGAAGCTAGAAGAGGGCATCAGATCCCCTGGAACTGGAGTTAGCTGCCATGTAGATACTGGGAATTGAACTTGGGTCCTCTGCAAGAACGGTCAGTGCTCTTAACTGCTGAGCTATCTCTCCAGGCTTGAAGACATTTTTTTATTGGGTTTACCAGATATTTTTCACCAAGAGTTTTTTTTTTAAATGTCAACCCCTTCTGCTTAGGGCACAGAAATCTATCCTACCCTGAATCTCTTTCATTTCAGCATGCAAATTAGCTGATACTTTCCTGAGTTCATCTCAGTCTTTCAGTGCTTTTCAAGATCCTATTTTCAACTTCTTCTCCCCAGAGTTAAACACACAAATAGTTTTAACAAATGTTTAGTCATTGAGTAACATAGGCTGTGACATTACTGTTATCAGAGTTGTTAGAGTCAGAGCCTGGGCTCTGGCTGTCCCAACATGTTAGGTCCTGCCTTCTGTCCTCAGTGGACCAATTAAACAGACATGTAAAATTGAAAATGAGAGAACGGAGATTAGTCATTGTGACCATACTGGAAAGAATAAAGAGGTCCAATATCTCCCAGCCCTCCCACCTCTACTTATTTAGGGTCCTGACATGAGGTTTAGGATTTAATAGAGGACAAAAGCTATGGATAAGTAAACAGCCCTGGTTAAGACATGGCCCCACCCACCACTGGTTGTCAGAATGGGGTTAAATCTCTTCCTAAGAGGCAAGTTCTTCCTTTGGCTTGGACCAAGCTTCATCCTTTTCCTACTGGCAATGGTTTTCTGAGGAAATTCAAATTTCTTGGGTTCCCCCCCCAATAATCTGACAGCCAAAGGGAGAGATGCAATTATCTCTTTAGAATATCTTCATTGTTGCCAGGATGGTTTCATGGCCAGCCTTTAATTTAGTTTCTTATGACTTGTTGCTCTATCAGAGAAGTAATACCAGTATTTCAAGATTGGCACATTTTATTATTAATGATTCTTGCCAAGAGATGTTATGTGGGAAACAAGTAACAAAACGACAATGGTTTAATAAAACGGAGGTCTGTTTCTTTTCTTTTTTATAGATTAAAATGCAGTTTTTTTCTCTCATCTAAAGAACAAGCAACTCAGAATTAAAATATACACCAGCTTCTCAGTTTTACCCAAATAAAATTTTGAATATTTATACAATTTCTGTAGAATATAAAATGCATAAAAATTTGCATAAATTGAATTTGTGAAATGTGTAAAAATGCATAATTACATCTATAAACTTACAAAGCAAAGATAAAGGATTCATTTGTCAAGCAGCCAATTGTAGAAAATAGTCATTACGGCAGCAGCTTCTCATGTTTTTTGTGTTTGATTGGTGTTGTACCAGGAATAACGAGCCCAAGGAGCCGAATCAAAGAAATGTAAAGTTTTAATAAAGAATGTACACAGTGGAGAGAAACAGCAATTTGTGGAGAAAGTGCCTCTGAGAGGGAATAGGGTCTTTGTAAAATAGTTAAGAGAAATGACTTAGTATCAGTACAGTGGTACACACCTTCAATAACAGCACTGGGAAGGCAGACAAAGGTGGTTAGAGATCAAGGGACATCCTGCTCTGCATAGCAAGTTCCAGGGCAGCTGGGGGTATAAGACTATGTCTCAAAAAAGATAGATAGATAGATAGATAGATGATAGATAGATAGATAGATAGATAGATAGATGATAGATAGATAGATGATAGATAGATAGATAGATAGATGATAGATAGATGATAGATAGATAGATAGATAGATAGATAGATAGATAGATAAATAGATAGATAGATAGGGCATAGTTTATCTCACGGTCTTGCATAGGGTTATTTATATTTGGGAGGTAGACCGCTACAGCTGGTGTGATGGTGCACACTTTTTATTTTATTTTATTTTATTTTATTTTATTTTATTTTATTTTATTTNATATATATATATATATATATATATATATATATTTTTGCACTAAATATACCTCAACTGATGAATGGACAATCAAAATTTACACAATGGAGTTCGACCTAGCAGAGAAGAAAAAGGAAATCATGAAATTTGCAAGTAAATAGATGGAATTAGAAACTGTTATACTAAGTGAAGTAACAGATTCAGAAAAACAAGTGACATATGTTCTCTCTCATTTGTGAACCTTAGCTCCAAATCCTTAGATGTGAGTATATATTCTTCTTTTAGAATTTTATTTTATTTTATAGTGTTTTATGAGTGTACTAGGTAGATGCACCCATGTCATGCAATGCCTGCAGAGGTAAGAAGAGGGCATCAAATCCCATGGAACTGGAGTTACAGATGGTTGTTAGCCACCATGTGGGTGGGTTAACCAGATTGAACCTGGGTCCTCTACAAGAGCAGCCAGTGTTCTTAACCACTGAGCTATCTCTTCAGGCCTGTGAGTATATATTCTGATGTAACCACAGGAACCAAGAAAATGGAAGGAACTGTGGGGATAAAGGGGAAGAAGGAGCTTGAGAGAGAAGGGTAATAGGATGCAGGTGATATTTAGGGTGAAATGGGAAAAGGTGGATAATTTAACTGTGGAGGAATGAGGGAGGATTATATGGGGGAATGAAAGAAGAGATAATTCTTAGATGGTATGAAATATACACATATTATATATAACATATATATGTATATATACACAAATGCATGTGTATGGCTGAAGACCATATAATGAAAATATGATGCCAGGCAAGAGAAACCTTCTTTTGACTTATTGGTCAGAGAAGTCCAAGAGACTCCCCAAACAACACAGGCTATGGCCACGGTCCTTGATTGCCTTCCAGAACTTGGTCAGGCTGTATTGCTACAGACAGTACATACTTTAAACAGGGGATTTGGAGTAACTGAGCTGGAACCGACCTGAAAGCTTCCTCCCTTAAGAGTAGCTCTAATGGTATCAGAGGGAACTGTGCAAGCCGCCAAGGGAGAAAACCAATCAATGGTCCTGCTCAGCTGTACAACCTAACATACAACAATGACTGGCCCATGAAACTATTGCTCTGGTGCAGTAGAGGCACTTTTACTTTGAGGGTAATCAATAGCTACCTAATTGGAATTAAGGCCCACTCATTAGGAGGGAACTTATGTGTGATACTGTAAACACACCCAAATACACATTGCTGGAGAGTGTTAGGTCTGGGCTTCCCAGAATTCCAAGGGGCACACAGATGTCCACTTCCTCCAGAGGCTGTCAATCTTCTGACCTCATCCCCTGTACCTGAGGTCCCCCCCTACATGACTATAAATGGATGGGTCCCAGTAGCCATCTTGTTCCTGATTCTGTTCCTTTCCATCACATGCCAGCAGGTGCCCCACCTTGAGGGTTTTTTTTCCCTGAAGAATGGGTTTTAACAGACACCCCACTTTTCATCTTACTTCTACCCTGAAGCACTCTTATGGCAATCAGTCACTCCAGAGATGAAGCTTTCACTTGGAGCATTGGAGAACTCAGATTTTATTCATGCCTGCAGACTCAGAGGTGCTCACTCTCTGAAGTTCTGGCTCAAGTTACAGAAATCCACAGTTTTTGTAGGTTTTTCCACATCATCTCTTAACAGTTACAACATTGGTGGGTTAAATTGCAGCCTATGTGATTACCAGCACAGCTGCTTACATATCCCAAGACTGCTGTCCAGAAACAGATTAAGGGCAGGGTTAAGAAATTCTATTTCCACTGGGTGTGGTGGCGCACACCTTTAATCCTAGCACTTGGGAGGCAGAGGCAGGTGGATCTTTGTGAGTTCAAGGCCAGCCTGGTCTACAGAGTGAGTTCCAGGACAGCTGGAGCTACAGGGAGGCCCTGTCTCGAAAAGACAAAAAAAAAAAAAAAAAAAAAAAGAAATTTTTTTTTTTTATTCATTTTATTTTATTTTATTTTATTATTTTATTTTTGAGACAGGGTCTCTTTGTAGCCCCAGCTGGCCTGGAACTTGCAAAGTATACCAGGCTGGCCTTGAACTCACAGAGATCTGCCTGGCTCTGCCTCCCAAGTGCTGGGATTAAAGGCTTGTGCCACCACCCAAGAGAGTCCAGGTTGGGTTGTTCCTATCTTTTTCATGGTAGCATTAATGGCCCTAAGGTCATGGAGCATAGGAAACTTCTCCTGCTGTTTCTTTTTAATTACAAAAACAGCTGGGTGTGGTGACACTCACCTTTAATCCTAGCACTTGGGAGGCAGAGGCAGGCAGATCTCTGTGAGTTCAAGGCCAGCCTGGTCTACTTTGCAAATTCCAGGCCAGCTGGGGCTACAAGGAGACCCTGTCTCAAAAAGACCAAACAAATAAACAAACAAATAAAAACAGGGGTGTTCCAGGGACTAATTGTGTGCCCTGCATCCCAGAGTGAGGTGGGGTAGAGGCATAAGGCCGTTGAGCCCATCCTGCAGTCACCCCTCCTCCTCCTCTTCCAAATCATACAAAAGGGCGGAAGCCCATGGTAGGACAAGGTAAAGAGGAGAGGCAGCATGTGGGGGGTCATAGAGGGAAGGGGGAGGTTTGCTGGAAGGAGCAGTGTCCTGAGAATCCTTAAGATCTATCAAAGGGATGGATTCTGGCTCCAGGACCAAAGTCTCCACAGTGCTGGAAGCGGCGCCGGAGTCAGTGCAGGGAGGGGTATTTTCACTTTCATTTTTTATTTGAGCCTGCAGTATCTCAGGGATTTTAGACTCTTTCTGGCCCAAACATTGGAGGATAATAGTTATAATGGGGAGGAAAAAGCAACAGAGAGCCCGGGGGCATATTGGAGAACAGTGTCCCAAAGTTGCTCAGCCTGAGGAAGAGGCTCCCTAGAAGAGAAGAGCAGATTCCCCTTCATGGGGGTTCACGTGTCTAGACTTACCGGATTGCTTCAGGTGTTCCTATTTGTACACCATGGCCCAGGATTACTCCAGTAATATCCTGTGGACTGCGCCAGAGTGTGCAAATCTGTTTATTCTATGCAACAAGCAGCTTATATAGGTCTTGGGTGGCTAGCTTCTACATCATATGGCCCCGCCTCCCAGCAAACTCCTTATCATTACATGTCATCCCAGCCCAGAAAGGGGTTTGCAGACAAACAAGTCAGCTCTGGCACCAAGTGCATGCTATCATCAGGTGACAGGGTGTGTTCTGTATTATAGCATTGCTTAGTGTTGTAGGCAGATCATGCCTGCACATGTGCGATGTACGCCTAAATCCAGGACTGCTGTCCCACACTCAGAGTAAAGAAAGATCCCAGTAGAGACATGGGCATGGTGGTACACTGAGGAGATAGAGATAATTCCAGATCTCCACTCTGGACAAACAAAGGTTAAGCATTCTCCTTTCCCAGGCAAAAGTCCACCAGATACATTTGAGGACTGGGAAACAGGCCTGGTCTGAACCAATAAAGAAAAATTCCCCTATACCAGGCCAGATGTACCCAACCCCCTGCTTGTGGTTTTTCCTTTAAAAGACCCCCCCTCCCAGCTGCAGCACTGCTTCTCCCAGCCTGCTGTGTCAGGAGGGTGGCAGTCCAAGCTCAAGCTTGAATTAAAGGCTCTTTGTATTTACTTCAGAGCCACGTGTCTTGGTGGTCTTTCTGGGGTCCCAGTGATCTGGGAATAACATATGGGGGCTTATCTGGGATCCCCCAGACCCTCAGGACCCTGATCTGAAGAGTCTAATACCGGCCGGTAAGTGTCTCAGTCTTGTCCTCTGTGTTTTGTCTTCTCTGTGCTCTTGTTTCAATCAGACCTCGAGGCAGCAGGAAACTGCAGCTACAAGGGGCCTATAGTGGATGCACTGGTGGGTCAAAAGTCCAATGGCTCAGAAAGATGTTTCTGACTGGGGTTGGGGTGGGGGGTGGGGGAGTGGATGAGGTGCCTGCCCAACAGAATAAGTTTTCTTTAGTCCAGAAGCAGATGAGGTGCCTGCCCAGCCAAAACCAAGCGCTTGGATTTTTCTGTGTCTTTGGTTGCACCATAACCTGAGTCAAAGTTGGTCTGTCTGTTTTGTGTCTTGTATTAATTGTTCTCAGTGTCTATCAGACTTTGATGGATGTTATGGGACAGACTACTTCTTCCTAACCCTTCCTTCCTCAAATTCCAACTCCCCAAACTAATGCTGTCTATCCTACAGGGAAGATAGCCACTCTGGTGACTAATGAAAGCAACTTCCATGCATCTAAGCATGCGTCTAAGTTTTTGTGTGTGGTTGTAATTCGGTCATTATAATTGTCTCATGTTGGTTCTGTCAAACAAAGTAGCCACTTCAAGTTTCAATCCTTTATGTGCACAGAATCATTCATTTTGGCATGCCAGACTAGATACGCATGTGCAAACTTTAAAAATTGATATTTGCCAGGCATGGTGGTGCACTCCTTTAATACTAGCACTTGGGAGGCAGAGGCAGGCGAATATTTGTGAGTTCAAGGCCAGCCTGGTCTACAGAGTGATTTCTAGGACAGCTGGGGCTACAGGGAGACCCTGTCTCAAAGACAAAAAATAAAAATAAAAAATAAATAAATAAATAAAAATTGATATTTAAAAATGCACTCAAAGACCTGAAATTGGATACTGTAGACTTCTCTAAATTTATTGTCTCTGAGTTTAGCAAATGCTTCACAATAGGTGGTAATTGTTTATAGGAATCAGCCTCAGAGTTGACTGTTTAAGGATCCTGTTTTCTAAGATTACATTTTAGTTTGTGTTTGCTTTCAAAAAGGTAACTTGCTTGCTTTGGAATTATCTACTTTTTTTGAGACCTCTGTGGACCAGATTCAGGGCTGGAGATGAATTTTTGGACTGGTTTTTGTTTTGGGTGAGGCAGTTTTGTTGCCCCTTGGGACTGGGTATGGTGGCACATACCTTTAATCCTAGTCCTTGGGAGGCAGAGGCAGGCAGTTCTTTGTGAGCTCAAGGCCAGCCTGGTCCACAGAGCAAGTTCCAGGCCAGCTGAGACTAAAGGGAGACCCTGTGTCAAAAAGACCAAAAGAACCCCCCCAAAAAAAGGAAAGCATGTGAGTGTTGATAATTCCAACATGCATGGAAATTACACATGTGTATATGACTATTGGTAATTTTCCACCTGAAGTAAATAACATGGGGTTAGAGAAAATAAATACCGGGTAGCTGTCTCCATTGAAATAGTTCTTGGCATTGGGCAGGTCCCCAAGGGACTCACAGCTCCTGGCCACAAAGTTGTGTGCTGTGCAAACAGTTCTGGCTAGAGAGTGGGATCCCCTGGTGCTTAAGGTTCCTGCCTTATTCTCAATCCCATCTGGCCAATGGGCTGGGCCTTAGGTGTGAGTGAGAGTTGCTTTTGAGTAAAAGGATGCATCAAGCATATTGGAGCCAGTAAGAGGGATGTGGACAAGATGAATATGCATGTTTGAGATGGCTGGGGCTTATTGTCCCTGTACTGGGAGGAGGTGTTGAGATGTCTTCTAGGCAGAGAAGGTGTAGAAAGGCTGAACAAGGGATTGGAATTGTGCTGTTTTTACTGATGGAAGAAGGGAGAAACCTATTTTGAGTCTCTGATGAGGAAAGTCAGGTTTATAGGGATTTTTGTGATGCGTCAGCCAGGGCTGGAGGTTAGTCATAGCTGGACCATTTCTCACCTCTCACTATCTGTACTTGCTCCAGACTCGTCACATTTGAACAGCACCTTGACTGTTCTGGTGACCACTGCTCTGAGGTGGGTCAAACGGTGTCATTTTAAGGTTCACACCCACTTAGAGCCTCGGAGTGCAGCCCAGATTCAGTTGTAACTAGAGTAATTGTTAAGATGAGAATGGACCCTAAACCCACAGGAACACAGAGATCCCTGTGAGGCTGGAGCTAGGCAGTGCAGTGACAGAGCTACAAGCTGAGTAGACCAGGCACTGCCAGCAGAGAGCTAGATTCTCCTAGAGGCTCACCAGAACCAGCGCTGCCCAAAACTCAATTTTAGACTTCTGATGAGTGTTTGTACTTTGGTGGAGATACCTAGCTGATCATTGATTTACTTAGAAGGGAGAGAGACAGCGCAAGCCACAAGCCAGTTTTGGGGTTTAGAGACATCTCTCCAGGAGACATACAACTATCCCCAGATTTCTAGGTGATTTTCTTAATGCTTTTTGGGCTCAAGGGCCCCACACTAGACTCTGGATCCAGACTCCAGCAGGCTTACCTGGGAAGGTGACCACCTTTGTCTTTAATGACCCAGTAGGGTGCCTGTCAGTAGCTGTGAGAAGCAGGCTGCTCCATGAGCAGAAGGTTGGTTAAAGCATGTGTTTACCAAAATTTACCCAGGTGGTTTTAAAAATGTGAAGATCAGGGGCTGGGGAGATGGCTTAGTGGTTGAGAGCGCCGACTGCTCTTGCAGAGGACCCGGGTTCGATCCCCAGCACCCACATGGTGGCTGAGAGCCATCTTTGACTCCAGTTCCAGGGGAATCTGATGCCCTCTTCTGACCTCTGCGGCATGACACAGGTGCACAGACCTGCATGCAAGACAGTACATTCATACACATAAAGAATAAATTTTAAAAAATTAAATAAAAGAAAAAATGTGAAGATCATTACTGTAGAATTTCTGAGTCAAAAAAAATAACTGACCCAATTTAATTCTAAATTAAAAATAGGAAAATTTACCTCACAGCTAGACAACCTCAGTATGGTATAAATTGTGAAGTTTAAAGTGTTATGTTGACTGTTATAAAGAGTCATATTTTACTCTGATTTAAGTTTTCATCTCTAATTTAGAGTGTTCATCAAGGTGCTGAAGTTTGGGGTTTGAAACTAGTTAAACATATTTGTTTTATGGAGTTGTTTAAATGAATAGGCTTGCATCTAATGCTAATGATTTACTTGATATCAAGTTGATTCACAAGTAAACTGTCATGTGAGCTAAAACTGTTAAACATTCCCTTTTTATTATTCTTAGAAGTTTCACTGGTTTCTTTTCATAAGCAAAAAGTACCTCTTCTTAAAAGTGCACTTGCAGACATTTCACTCCTTTTCCATTGAGTTTGAGTTAGGAGCTGTTAACCTTGTAACAGATCAGTATTAACATCTAGTTGGTTCACCAGAAGAAAAGAGGCTGACCATGCGGCTCTCCATGTGGATGCTGGTCACAATGACTGATGGAGAAGGGTTTTTTTTTGCGGCATTGAGGTGGCAAACTCAGGGACATGTAAAGACTGAATTGAATTTTAAGCTAATGTGAAATCTTAGCAGAGACTGTTTTAATAACTAAATGCCTTACAAGTATTTAAAATATTCTTCCATATTTCAAAATGTAAAATGTAACATGAGAGGTTTTATGTGTCTGACATTGTGTCTGGGAAGGAAGGGCGGACTTCAGCCCCTTCACAATTGGCTGTTGGAGGCCTGACAGGGCTACTCAAATCCTCATAGACATAGTCTTTGGCCCAGAAGGAAAGTTTTAAAAACTGTGTGAAGCTGTTTGTCATTGATCATTTGCATCCCTGCCATAAAGCAAGTGGCATGGTTGCTGGGGTGGATATAGAGGGTGTTTAGTCCTGACATGTTTAAAACTAAGAGCTCAATTTTTATTGGGCATTTCTGTGATTTTTCAAACAATCCCCCATTTATACTAGTGTATTTGAGATAACTGTCCCATCTCGTTACATGGGAAATAAATGTTAATTACTTAGTAAATCTGCACAATTAAGGGTTAATCTGTTTATGAATGTTATGTCTCATGGTTTTAAAAGGATATAAAAAGGTAAAAATGTTAAAAAGGTATTTTTAGTAAGGATTTATGTAAAGATATAAAAAGTCTATGCAAGTGATAAAAGTGTGAGGAGGTTTGTTGTGACAGGTAAAAAGGACACTATATAAATAAACTTAGTTTTCTAAGGTTCAGTCAACTAGTTTAAGACTCAAAATGTGTTGATTGATTTCATCTAGTTAATCTGTTAATCCAGTGACTGATTTCATCTAGTTAATCCATTAATCCAGTTGTCTTTGTTTTAATTGGCTTTTGTGGCTGTGGGGGTGGAGTTATCCTCCCACCTGGTATAAAAGGTGGGGTTGTGTCAGTCTCAATCTGAGATCTCCCAAGAACAGCTCAGGCAGGCGCAGATGCCTGGGTGTGGGCTAAAGAGCCCGCACACACACACACACACACACACACTGGGATGACAAAGGCATCTGAAGGAGGCAAACAAAGCAAGCTTTCAACACAGTGAAGAGACATTTAGGACTTACATTAGAATACAGGCAAGGAGAAGCTCATATGCCAGGAACACGAAGAAGAGACAACACTGGAAAGGGGCAAGATAGTCCCGCATCAAGCTCTACCAACCCTATGGAAGATTCCTACAGTGGGATCCCCCTGGGGATGGCCCAGGACACAGATATCAGAAACACAATTGGGAACATATTTAACGAACTACAAGATTATAAAGAGCAAATCAAAGAACTAAGAAAAGAGAATGAAGAACTCAAGAAGGAACTAGAGAGAGAGAATGACAAACTCCAGAACGAACTGGAAACACTGAAAAGATCCCATGCTGAAAAAGATAAGGAAACCAACCATCGAAGAAAAGAGCTACAGGGAGAGATTGAGAAGCTCCAAAAAGAAGTAGAAATACTAAAGAAATCAGAAGAGGAAATGAAAAAGGAAATCAAATACTCATCCAATCAAGAGGAAAGGAGTGGAAAAAGCCTCAGAAGCAGAATGGAGGAAGCAGAACAAAGAATATCAGACCTGGAAGGTAACAGAGAACAACTAAGAACCTCAAGGAATGATTATGAAAAATTTAAGAATACACAAAAGTGGAACAACCAGGAACTGTGGGACACTATGAAAAGATCAAACCTCCACATCATAGGAGTAGAGGAAGGAGAGGAATCCCAAGAGAATGGTATTGATCAGATCTTCAACAGAATAATAGATGAAAACTTCCCCAAACTAAAAAAAGACAAACCAATACAAATACAGGAAGCACATAGAACTCCAAACAGACAAGATCAGAAAGAAATCCTCCAATGCCCACAGGTAGACTTAAAATGCTAGACACCCAAAACAAAGACAAAATCCTTAAGCCACAGAAAAACAAGTGAACCTATAAGGGGAAACCTAAAAGAATTACAACTGATTTCTCAATACAAACTATGAAAGCAAAAGAACCTGAGTTCAAGCATTCCCATTGGTAAAGGCAATAGATGTCCACACAGGGTACTATACCCAGCAAATGTCGATTATAAGTGAAGGAGAGAGAAAAATCCTTCATACATAAACAAGTTGAAGAATACATGTCCGGAAGACCAAGCCTTCAGAGAATAATTGAAGCAATTCAAAGAACAGAAGAAAGGAGCAACCATCTCCCCAGGCACCTAGAAGAGAATCAAATAAAAGCTTAACTGCAGACGTAGAACCTAAAACCCAAACCACAAAAGGATAAGCAAGACAAAGGAGCAACACACACAGACCTATCAGTTATAACTTTAATATTAATGGACTAAATTCCCCAATCAAAGACATAAACTGGGAGATTGGATTAGAACAGAATCCATTGATAGGCTGTCTACAAGAACACATCTTACCTTCAAGGACAGGTACCACCTAAAGTGAAAGGGTGGAAAAAAAAATATGCCAAGCAAATGGTACCAAAAGAAGCAGGTGTTGCTATTTTAAGATCAGACAAAAGAGACTTCAAAGTAAAATAAATCAGAACAGAAAAAAGAAGAGGGCCATTACATCTTATCAAAGGAACAATTCACCAAGAAGATTTTCACAATTATGAATATAAAATTAGGCCCCAAACTCTGGTGCACCAAACCTTATAAAGACAATTCCTCAGGACCACAAGTCACACACTAGCCCCAGTATACTCATAGTAGGGGACTTTAAAACCCCACTGATTCCCTTTGGATAGGTCAACAGACAAAGAATAAACAGAGAGACATCTGACTGAACGATATGAATAACACACCAAATGGACCTCACAGACAGTACCGAAATTCCACCCTAATACCAGAGAATAAACGTGCTACTCAGCATCCCCACAGAACATTCTCCAAAATCGACCACGTACGGGGACACAGAAAAATCTCCACAAATACAAAAGACTGAAATAATTTCAGGCATTCTATCAGACCCACAGTGCAATAAAGCTCAACACCAACACCAGGAGAAGCCCTATACTGCCTACAAGAACACAGGAGACTAAACAACACACGCTTGAATAATGAAATGGATCAAGGAAGAGATAAAGAAAGAAATAAAAAGCATGGTCCTGGAACTGAATGACAATGACAATACAACACACAAAACCTATGGGATACCGTTTAAAAGCATTCCTAAGAGGGAAGTTTATAGCCCTGGGGTGCTACAGTAGAAAAACAGAAAGAGCAACAAGTGGAAATGATCTAACACTGCAGCTAAAAGCACTGAGAGGCAACAACGGGGAACCCTAAATGCAACAGACAGGAGAAATAACAAAAATAGAGAGCAGAAATCAATGAAATAGAACAAGGGAAAACAATACAAAAAAAAAAAATCAATGAATCCAAGTGGTTCTTTGAAAAGATAAACAGATAGGCCAGAACCTCTAACACCAGTTAACCAAAGAAAGGAAGGAAAAACTCCAAATCATTACAATCCATTATAAAAAGGGAAATATCAATACAGACAAGAAAAAGATCCAAAAGGTCATACAGAGAATATTCAAAGACCCTATAACCTACCAAGGTTTGAAAACCTAGGAGAAATGGATGAATATCTGTAAATTCCTGGAAATCACCAAAGCTCTACCAAGAAGAGATCGTCAGCTTTAAACAGACCCATAAATATATGAAGAAATTGAAAAAAAAAAAAAAAAAAAAAAAACCTCCCAACTAAAAAAAGCCCCAGGCCCAGATGGTTTCACACCAGAGAGATTTCTATAAAACATTTTCAAAAAGACCTACAACCATTATTTTCAAACTGAACACTGTTTAGAAGGATGACAATCAGATGCGGGAATTCTCCCATAACTCCTTTCTATGAGTTTAGCTCATCACTCTTATTGACCAAAACCAGGTAAAGATACAACTATAAAGGATAATTATAGACCCATTTCCCTTAATTGAACACAGGATGCCAAAATTCTAAACAGGAATACTTGGCAAATTGCATACAGATCCCACATTAAAATGATCATTCCATCATGGACAAGTTGGATTCATACCAGAGATTGCAGGGATGGTTCATACATACGGAAAATCAATAAACACCACTCAAACCGATAAACGGAATCAAAGACAAAAACCACAGCCATCAATCTCAATTTGCATGGCTGCAGAAAAGCCTTTTGACATAAATCCAGCATCCCTTTCATGCTTAAAGTCCTAGATAAGGAAGTTGGCATTGGAGGGCATCATTCCATCATTTGTAAGTCAAAGCCACTATAGCAGGAATACCTACAGCTAATATAACCTCTAAATGGTGGAAATGACAGAAAACATTCCCTTTAAAGGTAAGGAACTCGGCAAGGCTGCTGCCCCCTGTCACCACTCCTCTTCAATATAGTGCTTGAAACCTTTGCTAGTGGAGCAATACGGTAAAGGAAAAGGAAGATTAATGGAGTAGTATTTTGAAAAGAGGAAGTCAAGCTTATCCCTATTTGCTGAGTGATATGCTTGTTTACTTAAGGACTATGCTTAAAAACTCCACCAGAAAACTCCTAGAAACGATTAAACAGCTTCAGCAAGTGGACAGATACCAAAATTAACTTATAAAAATCAGTGGCCTTTCTTTTACACCAAGAACAAGCAACTGGGAGAAAGAATTCAAAGAGACCTTCCCACTCTCAATAGACTCAAAGACCAAAATACCTAGGAACAAAAAACCTAACCCAAAGAACCAAGGATCTCTACAACAAAAAATTTTTTTTAAACATTTAAAGAAAGAAATTTGGCTGGATGAGATGGCCTAGTGCGTTAAGAGCGCCGTATCCGCTCTTCAGAGGACCCGGGTTTTCGATCCCCAGACACCCCAACATGGCGGCCGAGAGCAGCGCGTTCTGAAACTTCCGCAAATTCCAGGGAAACCTTTCCATTTTCAGGGGAGTCCGACACCCTCTTCTGAACCTCCGCGCGCGTTGCACGAAATGGGTCACAAACTTGCATGCAGACAATTACATTCATGACACATTACGAAATAAATAAAATAATAAAAATTTAACAAAAAAGAAAGAAATTGAAGAAGACATCAGATGAGATGGAAAAACCTCCCATGCAAATTAATATAGTAAAAAATAAAAATAAAAAAAAAAAATGTCCATTTTACCCAAAACTTTTGGTATAGATTTAACACAATTGCCAATCAAAATCACCAAGAGTTTCTTCACAGGCTTGGATGGGAAAAAAAGAGTCCTTAAATTCAAGTGTTTGGAAAAACAGAGAGACCCCGAATTAAGCCAAAACAACCCTGAGGTGACAATGCAGTTACACATGGGGGATCTCCTATACAGACTGTCAGAACTCATACTACAGGGCTATAGTAAAAAAACCGCCTGGTACTGGCAATCGAAAAACAGACATGTTGACCGATGGAACAAAACTCGAAGATCCAAATGTGAGCACATACAATTTTCAGCCATCTTCTACATGTTGACAAGGGGGCCAAGAAGGACACAATGGGAGATAAAATTGACCAGCTCCATTCAGCAAGTGGATGGCTTTGGCAAAACTGGATCACCACCTTGTAGAAGAATGAAATTAAACCTCCTACCTCTCACCCCATACAAAAAATCAACTCCAGCATTGGATCAAAGACCTTCAACATTGAATACCCAAACTCTGAAAGGCGTTATAGAAAGAAAAAGTTGGGCAGGCAGGACTACAAGATATAGGCCGTTAGGAAAAAGAGCTTCTTAAATCGACCAGCAGCTGTGCAAGAATTAAGGCGGACAATTGACAAATGGGACCTCCATGTATTAACTTCATAGCTTTCTGCTACATCAAAAGATAACAATCAAGGAAGAGTTGAAGAGAGAATCCCACAGAGTGGGAGGAAACCTTCACCTCAGAAATATCTGACAAACCATTGATTTTCCAGAATATATAAGACTACTCAAAAAACAAAAGGGAAAAAGAAAACAATATTGAATCCCACTCAGTAGATGGAGCAAAGAGCTGGAACAGAGACTTCTCAAGTGAGGAATTTAGAGATGTCTGAGAAACAAATTAAAAAGTGTTCAAGACATCAACGTAATCTATTAATAGGAAATGCCAAATCAAAACCACATTTATGATATGCATCTTACTGCATATTAAGACTGGGCTAGGATCAAGAAAACAATACGTGATAGCAAGTGCTGGAGAGGCTGTGGGGAAAGGGAACACTCATTTCCACTTGTTTGGTTGGGAAGTGTACAGCCCACTATGGAAAGCAGTGTGGTAGTACTCTTGGAAGATTTGGAATGAACTTACCACCCAACCCGGCCATACCACTTCCTGGCATGTACCCTCTAAGACTCATCACCCCACCGCAGAGATACATGCACAGCCATGTTTATTGCAGCTCTCTTCACAATAGCAAGGAGCTGGAACCAACCCAAATGCCCCTCAACTGATGAGTGGATAGAGAAAATGTGGTACATCTACACAATGGAGTTCTATGCAGCAGTAAAGAAAGATGACATCATGAGCTTTGCAGGAAAATGGCTGGAGCTAGAGGACCTCATGCTGTGTGAAGTAACACAGTCCTAGAAAAACAAATGACAAATGGTATCCCTCATCTGTGGATGCTATTGCCAATTACCTAGTTGTAAGTATTTCTTGTGCACAGCCCCTTGAGCTTTTGTCCAAAGCAGTTGGGAGTGATACATATTGACAACAACTACCACCACCACCACAACAGAAATAACTGCATTGAAGAACTGACTGCAATAGTGAACTTCTGCGATAAATAAATAAATAAATAAATAAATAAAAAGAAGCCAAAAAAAAAAAAAAAAAGGACTCAAAATGCAAATATAGTCAAGGTTTGTTTAAGAGTGTTCAGTTTTTGTCCAAGCTTTATATGTATATCACATGGCACTTTAAGATTTAGTAAAATGATAAGATACCTATATTAAGTTAACTTGGTATAAACACTCAAGCTAGTTTACTAGTGGCTTGAATAGGATTGTGAATATACAGAGTTGTTAATTTTTCAGTCCTCTCCTGGCTTGAACCTGACTTCCTGTTACAGGTTTAGATTAAATGGGGACAGGCAAATAGTGGGTTACCTATGGCTACTGAAAAATGTACTTTAAGTTTTTTGCAAGAGTTGCTTTTGATATTTCCTTTGACCTAACCAGATATTTTGGCTCTAAAAGCTAGATTCTATATTCCTGAATCAACTGCATGCAGTACAAAAGAAGACAGTTTGGATGGACTTGGTAATCCTTATCAGTTTATTTCCTGTCTTCTGGTATATGTTACAACTCCTGTCTTTCTGGGAAATCTATAAATCAGGATAAAGGGTCTGAAAAAGAAAAAGGTTGTTCCCATTTGTAGTAATTGTAGTGAACAGTTTTACATTTAAAATAAGCCTGAAATTGTTTAATTTGATCTTGTGGGTTATGCCTGCTTAACATATGATTTTAAGTCCCTCCTCCAGTCAGTATTATACAAGGCTGCTTGAACTTTTGTCCAAACCTTATCTAGAATATTATACAGTAATTAAAGGTGTTAGGTTGGTGTAACTTAGCCTTTCTGGATGGATAAAAACCATATTTAAATGCCCATACCAATTCAGCTGAGGGACCTAAGGAACAACTTTGCTTCTTGCCCTCTGGGGTCAACTAGTCCTGGGGGATTAAGTCTGGGGGCATCTCCTGAAATGTCCTGCAATTGTGAGTCACCAGTCCTCCTGGGCAGGCAGGTCTTGGAGATCCATTAACGGGACTCTAGCCAGTGTCCAGTTTGTAAAGAGGAAAATCTTCAAAAAGGGAAGCCTGGTCTAGAAAGACCTGACTTTGTCCTCGTGTGGATGGAACTGGTAAATGAAAAGCTGAGAGGAGCCAGAGGCCTCTCCCCCCAAATTCCAAGTGGCCCCTGAGGACCAGATCCTCAACTGACCTTGACAAAACAAAAGTTGGTTAATCTTGTCTAACTGTATGGACTTAAACACCCAAGAGGAAAAGTATAGCCAAAAGATAAGAAATCATTTTATTTCCTTTAAAGTCTGAAAGATTGTGCCTCCAAACACTAGATTTTTTTTTTTTTGGTCTTTTCACGACAGGGTCTCCTTGTATCCCCAGCTGTCCTGGAACTCACTCTGTAGACCAGGCTGGCCTTGAACTCAGAAAGATCCACCTGCCTCTGCCTCCCAAATGCTAGGATTAAAGGCATGTACCACCACGTCCAGCTTCAAACACTAGATATTAAGTCATTTAAAGTCATATGAGATCTGTTGTTATCAAATAATAAAGTTTCCTCTTTCTCTTTAAGCAGTTACCTACGGAAATCTCACACCGTGACTATCAAAAATTCCTGGAAAGCAGATGCTGAGTCCAGACATCATGGGCAAATGAACAAAAGGAGAAGCCCAATAATGGATGCTTTGGAACTCCTCATTGAGAGATTAAAATGGACTTTTAAGTTGGACATTTAATTCACCCTGTTACTCTCTTGGTTCCCTGCCTAGAAAATGTACTTAGCTACTCTCGCCTTCACAGGCACTGGTCAAGGATTTTTTTCTCTCTGTAACTATACTTTTTGTGGTCTTTTAGATAGATCCACTGAGCAGGTACCCCAGTCACCACCTTCTACGCCCCTTTTCAGTATGGAAGAAGTCAGAGCGGTCGGTACCCCAATTCCCTCTTGGCAATTGGGGTATCCTCCTCAGAGCGTAATGTGATAAAAGTGGGAGCTAAAAATTGGCTAGGCAGTTTAGGGTCAAGTCCCCCCAAAAGAGCCAGTTTCTTTCTCAGCTGAGGGCTCAAGACTTCCTGGATCTGCCAGTGACCTTGTCCTTCTGGTTGCTCTGACTTGTGGCCCATGCATCCTTAACTCACTTGTCAGATTTATTAACTAATGGGTAAATTCCATTACCAGGTATACCCCATATATGACTCCCCTGAGGAAAAAGATGGAGTCTAAGATTAGCCTCCCAGTATACAACTCAAGGGGGGAATATAAGAGAGGCCCACACTGATCTCCACCCTGTTAGGCCCCATCGTTATTCTGTTGTCATTACTAACACTAGGACCATGTATACTGAATAGGTTAGTCACCTTTATGAGAGAAAGATTGGAGGCAATTCAGTTAACAACCTTAAGGACACATTATACCCAACTTGTTCCACACCACCTAGGCAGCCAATATGATAATGTAGACCAGAATACTTCTGTCTAAGCTAGGCAAAGAGAGACCAAGATTGGCCTCTCGAGTAACAAGAGAAAATGGGGGAATGAGGAGATAGAGTTAATTCCAGACCTCCACTCTGGACAAACAAAGATTAAGCATTCCCCTTTCCCAGGCAAAAGTCCACCAGATGCATCCAGGGGATTGGGAAACAGGCCCAGTCTTATTCACTTTCCCCCAGGCTGAAGTCCACCAGATACATCTGAGGATTAGGAAACAGGCCTGGTCTGAACTGATAAAGAAAATTTCCCCTAGACCAGGCCAGATGTACCCAACCCCCTGCTTGTGGGTTTTCCTTTAAAAGACCCCTCCCTCCCAGCTGCAGCACTGCTTCTCCCAGCCTGCTATGTCAGGAGGGTGGCAGTACAAGCTCAAGCTTGAATTAAAGACTCTTTGTATTGACATTGGAGCTGCGTGTCCTGGTGGTCTTTTGGGGATCCCAGTGATCTGGGCATGACAGCACGCCTTTCATCCCAGCACTCAGGAGGCAGAGGCAGGTGGATCTTTGTGAGTTCAAGGCCGGCCAGGTCTACATAGTAAGTTCCAAGCCAGCTGAGACTACAGAGAAACCCTATCTCAAAAAAGATCAAAAATATTTATTTATTTATTTTTATATGTATGAGTGTTTTGCCTGAATGTATATAAGTGCACCTGTGTCATGAAATGCCCATGAAGGTCAGAAGAGGGCATCAGATATCCTGTAACTGAAGTTATACACAGTTGTTAGCCACCATGTCAGCGCTGGGAACTGAACCTAGGTCTTCTACAAGACCAGCCAGTGCTCTTAACCACAGATCCATCTCTCCAGACCCCAACTTAAGGAACTTTTGGCAACTGTGGGCTGCTGGGAGGGGAAGAGACAGTCTCTTACAGGGACAGGATTTTGGTAGGTTAACCAGGCTCCAGTGGATGGACTCACACTAAAGGACATTTAGGGACACAAACTAGACTCTACATATATAATAGAGCACACTAAATTGAGCAGGTATCAGTAAGGGGAGTTGTGGGGAGGAGAGGGATCTAAAGATCATCAAATTGTATTGTATGAAGATCACATAAGTTCAATAAAATTTTTTAAAACTTTTGATTTATTTATTTTTATTTTATGTGTGTATATATGTAAGTATACCACATGTGTGTGACACCTGGAGAGACCAGAGAAGGCACTGGATTCCTTCTGGAACTGGAGTTATGGATGACTGTGAGCTGTCATGTGGTGCTAGACACTGAACCTGGGTTCTCTGCAATCACAATCACTGCTCTTAACTCAAGTGCCATCTCTCCAGGTCCTATTCTTAGCCTTTTGTTCTCTACAGTGAGGGTTTTGACTTCAATAGATAAAATTGTGTTCATAAGTGGGTCATGTCGGGGCACACCTTTAATCCCAGCACTTGGGAGGCAGAGGCAGGTGGATCTGTGAGTTCAAGGCCAGCCTGGTCTACATAGTGAGTTCCAGGACAGCTAGGGCTTTAATCCTAGCACTTGGGAGGCAGAGGCAGAGGCAGGCGGATCTTTGCGAGTGTGAAGGCCTAGCCTGCTGTGGGTGGCACTGTCCCTGGGGAGGGGTCCTGGGCTGTGTAAGAAGGTAGCTAACCAGGAGCCTGCAAATGACCCAGCAAGCAGCATTCCTTCCTGGTTTCTGCTTCGTTTCTCCTTGGGTTCTTGCCCTGACTTCACTCAATGATGGACTTGACCTGGAAGTATAAGCCAAATAAGCCTTTTTCTCTCCAAGTCACTTTTGGACAGTGTTTTATGACAACAGAAAGGACCCTAGAATGGTAGCCAGGGATGGTCTTGAAATTCTGATCCCCTGCCTCCACCTAAGCCTGAGGAGTATATTCTTTTAGTGAATTGCACAGTCACACACAGGCACACAGACACCACAGACACAGACAGACAGACGCACACACACACACAACACACACACACACACACACACACACACACACCACAGCATTTAATTTACCCATAAAATTGCTGAGCATGGTGGCATAAGCCTATAATCTATAATCCTACATAATAAAACCTTTTTTTTTAATTTTTTTTATTATTAATTTTATTTATTTCTGTATGTGTATGAATGTACTGCCTGCATGCAAGTCTGTGCACCCGTGTCGTGCAATGCCGCGGAGGTCAGAAGAGGGTCTCGGATTCCCCTGGAGCTGGAGTTCTCCTGGAATTGGAGTTTCAGACGGCTCTCGGCCGCCATGTGGGTGCTGGGGATCGAACCTGGGTCCTCTGTAAGAGCAGTCGGTGCTCTTAACCGCTAGGCCATCTCTCCAGCCCAATAAAACCTTTTATCTAAAAACTTTCTTACACAGCCTAGGACCACCTGCCTAGGAAAAGTGCCACCCATGGTGGGCAAGAGGCAGAAGCAGGCAGATCTCTGTGAGATCAGGGCCAGCCTGGTCTACATAGCAAGTTCTAAGCCAGCAGGGACTCCAGGGGGACTCTGTCTCAAAACAAAACAAAACAAAAACCAAACAAAGACTACCAAGATGGCTCAGTAAGTAAAGGCACTGACCATCAATGCTGGCAACTCGATTTCAATTCCTGGGCCCCTTATGGTAGAAAGAACTACCCCCTTCAATAGGTTCTCTGGTCTCCTCCACATATGCCCTGTGACTTGTGTTTACAGATATACACACACACACACACACACACATATACCCATTCACCTATACACACACACACACACACACACACACATCTACATAATTTAAAAATAAATGTGGGCCGGGTGTTGTGGCGCACACCTTTAATCCCAGCACTCATGAGGCAGAGGCAGGTGGATCTATGTGAGTTCAAGAATAGCCTCGTCTATAGAGTGAGCGCCAGGCCAGCTGGGACTAAAGGGAGACCCTGTCTCAAAAATACAAAAAAAAATGTGAAAATAAAACAAAAATACCCATAAATTGTGTACAATTGGAATTTTTTCTTTTCTTTAAACTTTAAAAAATATCTTAATTTTATGTGTCTGAGTGTATTGCCTGCATGTATGTAAGTGTACCTGTATTGTGAAATGCCTGCGGAGGTCAGAAGAGGGAATTGGGATCCCCTGGATCTGGAATTACAGATGGTTGTTAGCCTCCATGTGGAAGACCTGGGTGCTGGGAACTGAACCCAGGTCCTCTGCAAGAACAGCCAATGTCCTTAAACACTGAACTATCACTCTAGCCCCTAGATTTTTTTTTCTATAGTTGATTTCTTTTGCCATTATATAAGTTTATAGACTTTTTAATTTCTAGAGTTGAATGAAAGGTAAAATAGAAGTCCAGGTGTGGTGGCACACTCTAATCCTAGCACTTGGGAGGCAGAGGCAGGCGGATCTTTGTGAGTTCAAGGCCAGCCTGGTCTACAGAGCGAGTTCCAGGCCAAGCTGGGGCTACAAGGAGACCCTGTCTCAAAAAGACAAAAAAAAAAGTAGAGACAGAATTCGTTTAGACCAGAGCGATAAACCCGCTGTAAGAAATGCTAGCAGGAGCTGGGCACGGTGTAGCATGCCTGTAATCTCAACCTTAGGGAGCTGCAGCAGAAGGATCGGAAATTCAAGGCAGCCTCAGCTACATAGTAAGTTTGAGGCCACATGAAACACTCAAAAAACATTTTCTTTAAGAAATAAATTAAAACAACAAAAAGACAAGAGAAGAGAAAAGAAGAAAAGAGAGACTGCCAGGCATGGTGGTGCATGCCTTTAATCCCAGCACTTGGGAGGCAGAGGTAGGCAGATGTCTGTAAGTTCAAGGCCAGCCTGATCTAGAGAGTGAGTTCCAGGACAGCTGGGACTACAGGGAGAACTTATCTCAAAAAGACCAAAAAAAAAA
>VZQC01003433.1:695051-743407 GCA_009823505.1 Rhizomys pruinosus
AGGAGGAGGAGGAAAAGAAGGAGGAGGAGGAGGAGGAGGAGGAGGAGGAGGAGAAAAGAGGAAATTTTGGTCTATCATGAGATCACAAAGTAACCTATATTATTTCCCAATAGTTTTGTAGGTTTCTCCTCTTCCTTTTATATTAGTTTCAAGCCCTCTGGAATTTATTTTTGTGAATTGTAATGGTTACTTTGTTTGATTTCTTTTTCTTGCTTTGTTTTGTTTTTGACATAGATTTTCACTAAATAACCCAAATTGGCTCTAAGCTCATGATCCTTCTCCCTCAGCCGCCCTAATGTTGGGATTGTAGGTATGTGCTACCTTAGCGGGCCAGTACTATTTTCGTTTCTTTTTGTACGTTTTTATTTATTTGAGTGTGTGTGCATATACATGTGCCACAGCATGCACACAGAGGTTCAGAGGACAGCCTGTGGCAGTTGTCTGTCCCATCCATCATGTGGGCTTGGGGAAGGAACTTAGGTTGACAGACTTGATTTTCACATTTTTGTTTTGTCCCCACTGCCCACCCCACCCCCCTTTTTGGGACAGAGTCTTCCCATGGGACCAGTTGGCCTGGAACTTGCAATGTAGACTAGGCTGGTCTTTATCTCAGAGATCCACCTGCTTGTCTCTTGACTCCTTCCTACTAGGATTAAAGGCGTGCACTACCACACACAGCCTAGGTTGTCAGAATTGGCAACAAGTGTCTTTACTCACTGAGCTGTCTCTCTGGCTCTAGTTCAATTTCTTTTTGGTGTGCTGGGGATGAAACCCAAGTCCTCATGCATGCGAGGCAAGCATTCTACACTGAGCTGTACACTGGGCAAGTCTGAGAACAAAGAGAACTGTTGAAAGTCTACAGAGGGAGCAGTTAGACCCATCAAGGCCCCTTCTCCACCTGTAGGAAGGACTTCTTCAGATAGGTGATCTGAGAGGGGCTCCAGATGTGTGCATACCAGGTACACCAGATAGCAAGGCTTACCTTGAAACTAAAGATGGAGATACAAAGTCTGGTTTCCATCTTATTTCTTGGTTCTTATCTCAGGCATCTAGACATTTGTTCTCTGGGACACTGGTTTTGTTTTTTTTTTTTTTTTTTTTTTTTTGGATTTTGAAAAAGCTTTTATTAGCACATACTAATTATGAAATAGGTTTCACTGTGACATTTTCACACATGTATACAATGCATTTTGGTACTACGCCCCCTTCATCACCCTCCCTTGTCCCCCTTCCAGTCCTGCGGATCTCCTTCCTCTCTTCCCAGCTAGCCGTCCACTTCTGCTTTCATGCCTAATGAATTTCATCAGGATTGCTCACAGAGCATGAGTGAGAGGTGATGTACATGGGCACTTTAGTTCTTCTGCATAGGAACTGAATGGGGGCCAGCAAGATCCCTCAGAGGGTAAAGAACTTATCCAAGTTCAAGCCTCGGAACCCACTTAAAGCTGGAAGGAGAGAACTAACTCCTCAAAATTGCCCTCTGACCTCTACATGTGCACAATGGCATGCAATGGCATGCATGCATCTCTATTACATGTGCGAGTGCTTGGACACACACAAATAAGTAAATAATTAAATAAATTTTTAAATAAAAAAATAAAGAAACTAAATGAACCCCTTATTGCCACATTTACTACAAGAATGAAGACAGCGCTTAGTAATCAGACTGTCTACATTCTAGAAAATGTCAACAACACTGTGAAGGGATGCACAGTTGTGAAGGCATGCACAGTTGTTGTGAAGGCATGCACAGTTGTGAAGGGATGCACAGTTGTTGTGAAGAGATGCACAGTTGTTGTGAAGGGATGCACAGTTGTTGTGAAGGAATGCACAGTTGTTGTGAAGGGATGCACAGTTGTTGTGAAGGGATGCACAGTTATTATGAAGGGCCCCAGACAAATCCTTCAAGGGGCTCCAGTCATATCAATGTAGAGCTCAGTCTTCTGGAAAGAAAAAGAGGTTCCAGGTTGACATACGGTAGGCAAATAGAAAGGAACCAGCTACTAGCCAGCTGTGGTCATGCCTGTAATGGGAGGCAAAGGCAGGTCATATCTATGAGATGGAGGTCAGCCTCGTTTACAGAGTGAGTTCCAGGCCAGCTGGGACTACAGGGAGACCCTGTCACAACAAACAACAGCAACAACAAGAACCAGCTAATGTTTGCACAGGCTTTGGTCATGTACATAACCAAGGATATTACCAAGGACTTCCGGTACATGATGAAGTCTCAGAATGTTCACTCCCCCCCACACACAAGGAAGGTGGGTGTCTTGTTGAAATCCTAAAGTTCTTGGGTTAAAAAAATATATCCTTAGTGTTTGGATGAGGACAGGTGTTGTTTGTTCAATATCTCAATTTTAGAAAGATGAATTAATCCTCAAAGGAAATGATATTGAATTTGTTTCAAATTCAGCTTCTTTGATTTAGCAAGCCACAGTTATTAAAAACAAGGATTTGGGGCTGGAGAAAGGGCTCAATGGTTAAGCACTGGGTATTCTTGCAGAGGACCTGTATTTCATTCCCAGCATCCACATAGCAGCTCACAACCATCTGTAACTCCAATTCCAGGGGGCAGGATCTTACACCCTCTTTTGGTTTCTGCAGGCATTGCATGCTTGGGTACACTTATATCCCTGCAAGCAAAATATACATTAAAAAAAAACAAGGATGAGGCCCACAAGATGGCTCAGTGGGTAAAGGTGTTTATTACCAAACCTCACAACCTGAGTTTTATCCCCAAGACCCATGTGGTAGAAGAACTAATTCCTGCAACACATGGTGCAGCATGCACCACATACACACTATATACACATCACACATATACACATACACACTAAATAACCAAATGTAATTTTAAAATTAAAAAAAAGAGACGCTAAACTTGGGAATGTGGTTCATTTGTTAGAGCACTTGCCTGGTGCACATGAAGCTGTAGGTTCTGTATTCAATACTGCATCAATTGGGTATGGTAATGCCTGCCTGTAATCCCTGCACCTGGGAGATGGAGACCACAGAATCAGAAATTCAAGGTTGAGTTTGAGGCCAGCCTGGCATACAGGAAACCTTGTCTCAACAAAGAAACAGCAATCCCATGAGTTAGAATAAATAAGCAGCATTCCAGAGTCTCATCTTTTCCCGTCCCTTTCTTCACTTACCCAACAAACAGTTTCTTAAAAGAAATGTCTCTTCTCATTTCCCAACTTAAAAAAGTACAGAGACAGCAGAACATTGGTGTCTATGTTTCTGAAAAAGGAACAGTCCAGCAGGCCAATGCATAATGTCTAAATCATTTAGATACGAAAACAGGATCCTGGATTAGAAGGGAAATATGAGCTGGGCCTGGTGATACATGCTTTTAATCCTAGCACTCAGGAGGCAGAGGCAGATTGATCTCTGTGAGATCAAGGCCCACCTGGTCCACAGGGTGAGTTCCAGGCCAGCTGGGGCTATAGGGAGACTCTGCCTCAAAAAATAAAAACAAAACAAAACAAAAAAAGAATAAGTGAATGAATGGAGGGAAGGAAGAAAAAGGAAAGGAAAAAGAAAAAGAAAGCCAATCTCTGCTATTTTAATAATATGATGAAAGATTTCTTTTGAAAAAAAAAATATGGATATTTTGACAGTGTCTCTCTTTATAGGCCAGACTGGCCTTGAACTCCTGGCAATCATTCTGCCTCAGCCTCCTGAGTCCTGGGATTACAGATGTCAGCCACCATACCCATCAAATAAAAAATAAAGAGCCATTATATTATTATTTATTTTTTTGTCTTTTTGAGACAGGGTTTCCCTATAGCCCCAGCTGGCCCGGAGCTCACTCTGTAGAGCAGGCTGGCTTTGAACTCACAGAGATCTGCCTGCCTCTGCCTCCTGAGTGCTAGCATTAAAGGCATGCGCCACCATGCCCGGCTCAAAGGCAGTTCTTAGCCACCATGTGGGTGCTGGGAATCGAACCCAGGTCCTCTGCAAGAGCAGTCTGCACTCTTAACCACTGGGCCATCTCTCCAGCCTATGAATGGCTCTTTTAAAAAGTCTTCAGGGGGCCTGGAGAGATGGCTCAGCGGTTGAGAGCTCCGACTGCTCTTGCAGAGGGCCCAGATTCGATTCCCAGCACCCACGTGGCGGCTAAGAACCATCTTTAACTCCAGTTCCAGGGTAATCCAATGCCCTCTTCTGACCTCTGCAGCATTGCATGACACAGGTGCACAAATCTACATGCAGACAGTACACTCATACACATACAAAAAAAAATTTAAATAATTTTTTTTAATTTTATTAAAAATTTTTAAATAAATAAAAAGGTCTTCAGGGCTGGTTGTGCTGGTGCATGCCTTTAATCCCAGCACTTGGGAAGCAGAGGCAGGGAGATCTCTATGAGTTCAAGGTCAGCCTGGTCTACAAAGTGAGTTCTAGGACAGCTGGGGCTACAGGGAGACCCTGTCTCAAAAAGACAAAAAAAAAATAAAAAAGGTCTTCAGGGCTGGTTGTGCTGGTGCATGCCTTTAATCCCAGCACTTGGGAAGCAGAGGCAGGGAGATCTCTATGAGTTCAAGGTCAGCCTGGTCTACAAAGTGAGTTCTAGGACAGCTGGGGCTACAGGGAGACCCTGTCTCAAAAAGACAAAAAAAAAATAAAAAAGGTCTTCAGGGCTGGAGAGATGGCTGAGTGGTTAAGACCACTTGCTACTCTTCCAGAGGTTCAGGGTTCGATTCCCAGCACCCACATCGCAGCTAACAACTACCTGAAACTCCACTTTCAGGGGGATCCAACACCCTCTTCTGACCTCTGTGAACTTTGCATGACATGGGTGCACTTACATGCATGCAGGCAAAACAGTCATACACATAAAATAAAATAATTAAAAAAAAATTAAATGCCTTCGGACAAAAACATTATGCGTAGTCAGTTTATGAGTCCATCAGTGTTCAGTGTGTAACAAATGACTACCATCAAGTTCCGAGCTGCAGGGCCAGTAGGATGGAGTGTGTCTGTTGTCTTGCACACACATGGGCATTCAGGCACACAAAATAAACAATAATGAAATTAAAAAACAACTTAGGAGTTTTAATAGCTTAAAACTATTATTTTAGTTTCTCTATATCAGGGATTGGGACATGACATAGCTAGGTGCTTCTGCCTTATGGTTTCTCATGAAAATTGGGTCAAACTGTCCTCCAGGGCTGCAGCCCTATGTGAAGATTCAACCAGGATAAGGATCTACTTCCAAGCTTATTTGTGTGGTTGGAAGTCCCCAGATAAGGAAGCATTTCTACAGGCTGCTTCAGGACATGACAGCCATCATCTCCCTGGGGAAGCAATACAAGAAAAGCGCACCCAAGACGAGGCCTTGGCTCATTCATCATCAAGTGTTAGAGTTGATGTCCTATCTGGGCATATTCAACGTACCCATCAAGAATGGTTATATTCATGTTATATATACCAATTTATTAAAAAGAAAAGCTGTGGACTAAACCCAAGCAAGGAAGGTGGTACACACGTGATCTAGGACCATTTTAAGTGCAGAGCATCCACTTGTCCTTCTCACAATGGCAGAGTTTGCAGGCAGGCCTTCTGTCTGACAGCAATGGCATATGACATTCTACCTGGCTTCAAGCCAGAGAACTCACTTGAGCTCTGGTGTTGAGAATTTTTACTGGGACTGGGTCACATAGACACTGGTGGTATGGCTGACCCTCCAGGGCCTCCTGAGCTCCAACTGATACTGCATGGTTCAAAGCATCCACCACAAACTGCATTGTTAGCATAGACTATCAGGCATGGCCTGAGGCCCCCAAGTAAACAGACACTCTTATCAGACAGAACATTCCAAGAGTTGAGAGATTACTTCTCAGGAAATGAGAGCAAAGAACAGGCCTCTCTTCAGAGAAGGCTAATGCTTTCCTACATAGGCCAGGAAGTGAGCTTTCTGATCAGCATCTGAGTGTCTCATTAAATGTAACTGGGTACCATCCCTGTAAGAAAAGTCTTCAGTATGAGATGAAAGTAAACCATGAGGGGAAAGGAATTTATAAGAAAGAGACTGAAACAGGAGCCAATTGCTGCACCTGACAGTGTAGACCTGTAATTCCAGCTACTTAGAAGGTTGAAGCAGAAGGACTACAAGTTCCAGGACAGCCTGGATTACAAAATGAGGCTCTCTCTATGGAGTTTCTTCTTCTTTTTTAAATAGAAATCTTGCATATGAAAAAGTCAGCACTATGGATGAAAATGTCAGCAATATGAAAGTAAGAAAATTGAGGTTTAGAGGAAAAAACTCAGAAATATAGGAAATGTAGGGGAAGCTGGAGAGATGGCTCATCGGTTAAGACCACTGGCTGCTCTTCCAGAGGACCCAGGTTTGACTCCCAGCACCCACATGGCAGCTAACAACCATCTGTAACTTCAGTTCAAGGGAACCTGACACCCTCTTCTGGCCTATATGGGTATTGCAGGCATGTGGTGTACATACATACATGCAGGCAAAACACAGATGTATAAAATATTAAAAATATATAATAAGCCAGCTGTGGTGGTGCATGCTTTTAATCCTAGCACTTGGGAGGCAGAGGCAGGCAGATCTCTGTGAGTTCAAGGCCAGCCTGGTCTACAGAGTGAGCTCCAGACCAGCTGGGACTAAAGGAAGACCCTGTCTCAAAAAAGGAAAAATAAAAAAAAAAGAAAAAGAAAAAAATAATAAAGCACTATATAAAAACAAAGAAATATAATATTTTAATGTAAGAATGAAAAATTCAATGAATCAATAAACACCAGAGGAATATCATAAGTGTCAAATGGAAGAAAGAATATCAGAGATGAGGAAATGTGAAACCTGTTCACATCACTGAACTTTTCATGAGCATAATGAGAAATAATTTAAGCATGGTCACAAAGTCCACGTCATCTGGACATACTCGAGACCAAACCTAAGAATCTGTGAGGTAGGTGAAAGAGCTGAGAAAACCACTACAGATAGAGGATCTGTTTAATGAAACTACAGCAGAACATTTTCCAAATCCAGAGAAAGCAGACATTCAGACATGAGAGGCATTTAGAATCCCAGACAGACATGACCAGAGAAGATTTCCACCATGATATGTCAGAGTCAAAATTAAAAAAAAAAAAAAGGGGGGGGGGCTGGAGAATAGATAGCCTGGCGGTTAAGAGCAGATCATCAACTGCTCTTGCAGAGACCGGTTACGATCCCGGTTCGAGTACCCCAGCAACCCACATGGCGGCTAAGAACCGTCTGTAACTCAATTCCAGGAGAACTCCAGTTCCAGGAATCCTGAGACCTCTTCTGACCTCGCGCACGGCATTGCATCGACACGGCACAGTCACTCATGCAGACAGTACACTCATACACAAACAAAAATAAGATAAAATTTATAAAAATAAAAAAAAAAAAAGGCATGTGGCAGCACAGCTTTAATCCCAGTAACTGGAAGGCAGAGGAGGTAGGATTCTGTAAATCAAACCAGTGCCTAGTGCTCAAAGAAGTTCCAGGCCAGCTTGGTGCTAGGTGGAGACTTAGGCTCAAACAAAAAAAAAAAAAAAAAAAAAAAAAATGGAGAGGCGGCAAGCGGCTGAGCAGTAGACCGGCTTCCAAGTTTGCGGCTTATCTGCGCGGTGTGGACCTTGGACGGGCGCAATGTCTGAGAAGAAGCAGCCAGTAGACTTGGGTCTCCTGGAAGAGGACGACGAGTTCGAGGAGTTTCCTGCTGAAGACTGGGCTGGCTTAGATGAAGATGAGGATGCGCATGTCTGGGAGGATAACTGGGATGATGACAACGTAGAGGATGACTTCTCCAACCAGTTACGCGCTGAACTAGAGAAGCACGGATATGAAATGGAGACTTCATAGCACCCAGAAGTCTGGAAGGACCTTAACTTATTGTATACTGAATTCTAGGACAGAGAAACCAGGATGGGATACCTAAAAACTATGTTTATTTCGTTATCTGCTTGGATTTATTTTTGTTTTTATAATAAAAAATAAATGTTTTGATCTAAAAAAAAAAAAAAGTGAGCCGGGCGTGGTGGTGCACACCTTTAATCCTAGCACTTGGGAGGCAGAGGCAGGCAGATCTTTGTGAGTTCCAGAACAGCTGGGGATACAGGGAGACCCTGTCTCAAAAAGACCAAAAAATAAAAAAAGTGAAAAATATGGATCAAAGAAACAATATTAAAAACTATAAGAGGAAATTAGGGATGGTAGTTTCCACCTACAATCTCAGCAGCTGGAAAATAGAGTAAGAAAGATCAGAATTTCAAGACCAGCCTTAGCTACATGAAAATAATAGGTGGGTAGGGAGATGGCTCAGTGGGTAAAATCACCTGCTGTACCAGCCTGATAACTTGAGTTCAATCCTGGAACACATGTAAAAAGCGAGAGGTAGCAGCTCACATCTTCAATCCCAGAACTCCTACAATGAGATGGGAGGGAAGAGAATCAGCTGGAAGCTTGTGGGCCAGTGAGCCTAGAGCACACAGTGCATCAGAAGAAATAAGAGACTCTGCCTCAACACACAGAAAGAACTGACTCTTGAAAGCTGTATTCTGACCTCTACATGGGCATTGTGGCAAGTGTGGCAGTGTGTGTACACTCAAATATACACACGAAATAAATAAATAATTAAAAATAATAATAAAGGCTGTAAGAGAAAAATGCAAACTCACAAAGGCAAACACATCAGAATAACATCATATCTCTCTTTAGTAACCCTAAATTGCAGGAAATCATGGACAAATGTACTTTAAACATTGAGAAATTATTCCCAACCAAGACTGCTTTATTTAAAAGCTATCTTTAGGGGCTGGAGAGATAGGGTAGGGGTTCAGAGCGTCAACTGCTCTTGCAGAGGACCTGGGTTTGATTCCCAGCACCCACATGGCAGCTGAGAACCATCTTTAACTCCAGTTCCAGGGTAGTCTGACACCCTCTTCTGATCTCCTCGGCATTGCACAACATGGGTGCACCAACCTACATGCAGACAGTACACTCATACACATAAAAAATAAATAAAATTTAAAAATATATAAATATAAAATAAAAGCTATCTTTAAGGGCTCATGTGATGGCTCATTGGTTAAGTGCACTGGCTGTTGTTGCAGAGGGCAGGGGTTTGTTTACCAGCACCCACATGGTGGCTAATAACTGTCTGTAACTTCAGTTCTAAGACATCTGACCCCTTCTTCTGACCTCTACAGGCATTGCACAACATGGGCGCACTTACACACATGCAGGCAATACACTCATACACATAAAATAAAAATAATAAATAAAATGTTTTAAAAGTTATCTTTAAAAATTGATGAAGAAGCCATGTGTGGTGGCACATGCCTTTAACTCCAGTACTTGGGAGGCAGACGCAGGTGGATCTCTGTGAGATGGAGGCCAGCTTGGTCTACATAGTGTGTTCCAGGTGAGCTGGGACTACAGGGAAACCCTGTCTCAAGAAACAAAAAAACAGACAAACAAAAATTTGATGAAGAAATTAGGTTGTTTCAAGGCAATGCAAGCAAAAACTAAGACAGTTCATGACAGCAATGCAGAAGGTCCTTAAAGGCACAGCATACACATAGAAAGAAAGATGTTCTCAATCATGAGAGCATAGGAAATCCCAATATTCATGAGATGAATAAGAATAAGTAAACAAAGGAGAGCTAGGAAGAAATCCATTGTGGTCCGACATAGTAAACCAGTAAGCCCCTAATACCAACATCAGAGAAAGTGAAGAAAAAGCTACAATAAAGCCAAGTGGAAAAACAACCAAGAAAATATAGAAACTAGTAAATATTTTTCAGTAATAAACTTAAATGTAAATAACCCCAAATACCAATAAGGAGACACAGACTGGATGACTAAATTAAAAACTAGATTCTTGGGGCTAGAGAGATGGCTTAGCAGTTAAGAGCACCAACTGCTCTTGCAGAGGACCAGGGTTCAATTCCCAGCACCCACAGGGTGGCTAAGAACCGTCTTTAAGTTGGGTGTGATGGCGCCCACCTTTAATCCCAGCACTTGGGAGGCAGAGGCAGAGGCAGGCAGATCTCTGTGAGTTCAAAGCTAGCCTGATCTACAAGGCTAGTTCCAGGCCAGCTGGGGCTACAGGGAGACCCTGTCTTAAAAAAAGAAAGAAAAAGAAAGAACCACCAAAAAAAACAAAACAAAATAAAACTAGATTCAACTATCTCTTGTTTCCAAGAAACATACCCCACTATTATAAGCAGTCTGAGAGTCAAAGGATCTGTCCTTTGACAGACAATATCAGGTAAAGGGAAGCTGAAAACAAGCTGACATAGTTATTTGGTTATCTGATAAAGTAGGCATCAACCCAAAATTAGTCATAATAGATAAAGAAGGCGTCTATATATTAATATGGGGGTCAATAGAAGACATAATGATGTAAATAAATATATATATGCACTGAATGTTGTGGCTCTCAACTTTTGAAGATTTATCATATTTTTATGTATGTGTATGTCTGTATGTAGATATGTGCACATGGGTGCAGTGCCCATGGAGGCCAGAAGAGGGGTGTCAGATCCCCTGGAACTGGAGTTACAGGCAGTCATGAGCCATCCTATGTGGGTGCTGGGAACTGAAATCAGGTCCTCTGCTACAACAGCACACATTCTTAACTGGGGAACCATCTCTCTGGCCCTGGGGGCTCTCAGTTTTAAAGAACAGACACTAATGTGCATAAAAGGTCAGATTGGTCCTGATATAGTAACAGAAGGTGATTTCAATAGCCCAGTCTCACCTTTACAGAAGCCATCCAAACTAAAACTCAACAAAGAAACTTCAGAATAAAAAAAAAAAAAGAATTAAATGATACCCTATATTAAATGAACTTAACAGGTATGTACAGAATTTCCCATATAGATAGGCACATTCTTCTCAGAAAACCCCTGGAATTCTCTAAAATAGATCACATTACAGACTACAAATGAATTCTTACCAAACCAAAAGAATCAACATCTTGTATCATACCTGATCATAATACAATAAAACTATAGATCAAGAAGTAAAACCACAAAAGTTACACAAATACATTAGGATAGAAAAATATGCTCTTTTAGATTTTTTTCTTGTGTCTATATGTATATCTGCTATGTGTGTACAGGTGCCCATGCAGGCCAGAAGAAGGCATCAGAACCGCTGGAGCTGGAGTTACATGCAGTTGTGAGCCAACCAGCATGGGTGCTGGGAACCGAACTCTGCAAGAGCAGCAAGGGCTTTAGCCACTCAGCCATCTCTGCAGCCCAAGAACATTACCGTCTTAAATGACTACCGTCAATGAAACAACAAGAAAGGAAATTTAAGAGCTCTTACAATCAGATGAAAATTAAAGCACAACTTCCTAGAACTTTAGGATACAGCTAAAACAAAAATGTCCATCTGTGAGTGCTCACAGTTAAAAAATCAGAAAGGGAACTAGCCGGTAAGATGGCTCTATGGGTAAGGGCACCTTCTGCTAAGCCAGAAGATCTGGGTTTGATTCCCCTGAACAGACATGGTAGAAGGAGAGAACTGCCTTCTGAAAGTTGTCCTCTGACCTCTACCAACACTGAAAAGAAACGAATGCATAAAATGTAAAATACTTTCTATTCATAAAGGGCTGAGGATGCACCTCAACTGGTAGTGTCTGGCTAGCATGTGTAAAGCCCTGGGTTCGATCTCTTGCATGAATTGCACATTTCTGTGTCATGTAAAATATCCTTACCACGCTGGGCAGGCATTGTGGCACATGTCCTTAATCCGAGCATTCAGGAGGCAGAGGCAGACGCAGGCAGATCTTTCTCTCTCTGTGAGTTCAAGGACAGCCTGATCTTCATAGTGAGTTCCAGGCCAGGTGGGACTACAAGGAGACCCTGTCTCAAAAAGACCAAAAAAAAAAGATAGATAAACAAGAATAAGTTAAAGCGGGAACAGAAGAGGCATTTCAGGGGTTTAGAGTGCTTGCTGTTCTTGCAGAGGACCTTAGTTCATTTCCCAGCATCCATATTGTTAGAAATAAACTCTGAGTTCCAAGGACCCCACCATAGTACACAAAGAACACAGGGACAAAGCAAAAGTAACTCAGTAAGGAAGATTTTACTTTTGCAAAAAGGTGTGTTATTTGTGGTCGGTTAGATCCAGCAAGCACACAGTACCTGGAAGCTTGATAGGCTTTTATTCCTAACACAAAAGTACTGTGTCTTTTCCTCTTTGGCAGGAGTCTGAGCTCACAGTCTTTCCTAGTTGGTAACTTTAAAGGAATCTGTGCAAAGGAAGTAGGAAGAGCTCCACTGCCCCAGGGCATCAGGTTCTGGAATGCATCAGGGCCTTTCTTTAGACAGAAAACACTTACAAGGTGTGCCATAAACCAAATCATACAGGGTTTGAAAGAAAAGACTAATGTTTCTTATAACATGGTGCTCATAATTGCCTGGAGCCCCAATTCCAAGGAATCTGACACCCTCTTCTGGCCTCCATAGGTATCCACAGATGTGGCATTTACTCTCACATACACACACACTCATATACATAAAATTTAAAACTAAGCCAGGCCGGGCTGGAGAGATGGCCTAGAGGTTAAGAGCACCGACCACTCTTACAGAGGACCGGGGTTCAATCCCCAGCACCCACATGGCGGCTGAGAACCTCTGAAACTCCAATTCCAGGAGAACTACAGTTTCAGGGGAATCCAACACCCTCTTCTGACCGGGGCATTGCACGTCACAGGTGCACAGACTTGCATGCAGACAGTACATTCATACACATACAGAAATAAATAAAATTAAAAAAAGAAAAAAAACTAAGCCAGGCCTGGTGGTGCACGCCTTTAATCCCAGCACTCCAGAGGCAGAGGCAGGTGGATCTGTGAGTTCGAGACCAGCCTGGTCTACAGAGCAAGCTCCAGGCCAGCTGGGACTAAAAGGGAGACCCCCCAAATAAAAATAAATAAAAAATAATAAATGTTTTTCAAAAAGCAACATAAGGGAGGAAGGACTTATTTGCCTCACAATTCCAGGCAGGTTACGGTCCATCTTTCTGGTGAAAGGAACACAAGCAGCTGGTCACATGGCATCCAGTCAATGACAGAGAGGAAAAACTCATGGGTCCTTGTTTGTTGTTTGCTTGCTGCTCAGCTTTCTCTCCTCTTATCATTCAGGTGCATTTTCCATCTCAATTAATAATTAAAACAATCCCCCTAAGTATGCCCACAGGCCAATTTCATCTAGTGAATTCCCTGAGATTCTCTTCCCAGATGTTTCTAGGTTGTGTTGATATTTAAAACTTACCAACAGGTGTGGTGCCCTATAGGCCATAGTCCCAGCACTTGGGAGGTGGAGGCAGGAGGATCCGAAATTCAAAGTCATCCTTAACCACATAGCGAGTTTGAGGCTAGCCCCAACTACCTGAAACCCTGCCTCAAAAAACAACCAACTGCGGGGCTCAAAACTCCATTTTGGGTAGGACTCCATTTTGTAGACAACTACCACAAGAAGAAACCCAGTCAGGATGACTCAGCACAGGGTGACTCGTCCTGTCACCCTACCCACCAGCAGCCAATCAGGTTATAGGCCAGGGCATGTGCAAGCTTAGCCTATCAGAGAGGGACAAGCCTTACTTGCTCTTTAAACTATCCAACCAAAGCAGCCCATAAGCCTGGGAAGGCTTACCCAATCACATGCAGACAAATTATACCAGCCAAACGCTGGACCAATTAAGTAACTCTTCTGCCAGAAACCTGCATCCCTTTGTCTAAAAACTATAAAATCCTGTCTAAAAACTATAAAATCCTGACCTGCCTTTGTTTGGATCTCACTCTCCTGGTCTATTGTATCCTTGTATCTGAACAGGTGGTGAATCTGGGCTGGAGCTCGAGTAAAGTGATCCTTTTGTACTTGCATTGGAATTGGCTCCTTGGTGGTCTTTGGGGGACCTGAATTTGGAGCACAACACCAAGAACAAAAACAAAAATCAGGAAGAAGCCATGCATGTTGGTGTACACTTGTAATCAGGAAGAAGCCATGCATGTTGGTGTGCACTTGCAATCTCAACAGAGGCAGGAAGATGACTGAAAATTCAAGGTCAGGATGGTCAGTGAATTCCAGACCAGACAGGTAGCATTATCCCATTAATAAATAAATAAATAAATAAATAAATAAATAAATAAATAAATAAATAAATATTGGCCGGGTAGGCATGATAGTGGCACAGACCTTTAATCCTAGCACTCAGGAATCAGAGGCAGGCAGAGCTCTGTGACATCAAGGCCATTGGAACACAGTGAGTTCCAATAACGATAAATGACTAAACAAATAAGGGCTGGAGAGATGGTTCAGCGTTAAGAGCACTGCCGCTCTTGGTTCCCAGCACCCATAATAGTGGCTAACAACTGTCCATAACTCTAGTTCCAGGAAATCCAATGTACTCTACTGGCCTCTCTCAGCATTGCCCACCTGTGGTACACTTACATATATATGCAGGCAAAACACTCATACACATAAAAATAAAATACATACGGTTTTAAAAATAAAAGAAAATAAAATGAGACTGGAGAGATGGCTCAGTGAGTAAAAATTTTAAAAATTTAATGTAACAAATTAAAAAACTTTAAATTAAAAAATAATGAATAGGAAGTATCTCATAAAAATCACCCAATAATTGGCCAGGTATGGTGGTGCATGCCTTTAATCCCAGCACTCAGGAGCCAGAGGCCAGAAGTTCATGAAATGAATACTAAAAGAACAATACATAGGCTCAAAGAGTTTATTCTTTGAAAAAATAAAGAAGATTGACAAAACTCTAGCTAAACTAAGCAAAAAGAAGCTAGAGAATATCTAAATTAAAATTAGAGATGAAAAGGGGCTGGAGACTGGGGTGATGTATCAGTGGTAAAAGCACTTAACTGCCAAGATTGATGACCAATGTTCAATCCCTGAGATCAGTGTGGTGGGAGGAGAGAACCAACTCTAGCAAGTTGTCCTTGATCTCATGCTCACTGTGGCAATGTGTGTGCACCCGTACATGCACATAGTGAATAAAGTTTAGAAAAGGAAAGGATGTTTACTACAGATTCTAATGAAGTCTAGAAAATCATTAGCAAATACTTTGAAAACTTATATTCCAAAAAGCTGGAAAAATCTAGAAATTGATAAATTTTAGACATATATGAATCAAGAAGGTACAAAACCACCCAAACAGATTCATAGTAGTGAATGAGGTTGAAACTATAATAAAAAGTATATAGATGAAACGGGGAGAAAAGGTGTCTCTGAGGGTTCTTAGTCTCATTCATAAAAGAATTTAAGAATGGATCCAAATGGAAACTTTAGGACAATGTTATTAGAAAAACAGGTAGGCTTACAGAGATCTACATGTCTGTGGCCGGATCCAGAAGCACTGCACTGGGAGGTGGGACTCCAGGTAGTAAAAGTTCTCTATCTAATTAACACATGGATATTCCACTCATCTATTTAGCATGACTTAAGGTGAACCTGCCTTCTCAGGAGTGGTCCCATGACTAGTGAAACTGCAAAAGTGGATTTTATAGTGTTTACCAGGCAATGTTATTATGGCGACTATTTGCTATTCTTATATTAACAAAGCAAATACCAGAACCAGATAGATTTATTGCTGAATTTTACCAAACTATTAAGGAAGAGGTAAAAACAATGGTCTTCAAATTGTCCCATAAAATAGAAAGCGAAGGAACACTAAAAAAAAAAATTCAAAGTCAAAATTAGCCTGATACCAAAATTGGATAAGGAAAATTAGTATAGAACAATTTCCCCGATGAATGTAGATGCAAAAATTCTCAGTTAGATTCTTGCAAAGTAAATTTAAGAACATATTGAGATTATGTACCATGATTAAGTTGGTTTTATTCCAGAAATGCAAGGTTGGCTCAGTATACACAAATCAATAAGTATAATATAGCACATAAATTCACTTGAGGACATATCACATTGTAGGAAGCTTTTCTTTTTATGCTGAACAGGGACCACACGGCCCTGCTAAGGGAGAGGGGGACACAGCTCCTGCCCGCAGTTGCTGTGGGGAGCTGGCCCTCGGTGCAGAGACCAGCCGGCTACTTCCTGTAGCCCAGCCTAAGTGATAATTCCAACTGAGGCTCTTAGCCTGGACCCACGAGATACGTGTTCCACTCTTGGCCATGACTTCCCACCTGCCCAGAGCCAGGACAGGAATTTCACTCACAACACCAGCTACCCAGGTTGGTGGTCCGCAAAGGGAACCTTTTTCTAACCCACTGGCCACCCGAATGAAACGCAGGCCTATCTTAGCCTGTATGCGTGCAATAATTAATAAAAACATAACGGCCGGGAATCCCATGATGATGTTATTATGGAATTCAAATTTACTCATTGCCACAGCTTGCCTTTATAAACCAAATGACGTCAGTTCCTAGGACCAATCATGAGGTCCCCAACTCCGCACCACTGCATGCCTTGCTCCACCCAGCATCCTACACCTAGGCCATGCTGCTTGCTCCTCCTTGGAGCAGAGCCAGACTCTTGGCCATATGGTGCCCTGAGGCATGCCAGCTGGAAAGCTAGCCTGCAATTCAAGCTGGATTTCCCTACATCACATGATTTTTTTTTATCTTTTTGAGTCAGGGTCTCCCTGTAGCCCCAGCTGTTCTGGCACACATGATGATCTTAATCAGTGTAGAAATAACCTTTGACAAAATTCAATATCACTTCATGATTAAAAATCCCAAAGAAGAAACTAGAAACAAAAGGAACCTAGCTTAATATAATAAAAGGAATATTCAACAAATCCACACCCATCATTACAGTAAATAGGGAACACCTGAGAGCATTTCCTCTAAAATCTAGAGCAAAAGAAGTGTGCCTAGTCTCTCTGCTTTTATTCAATATAGTGCTCAAAGACTTAGGTAAAAACAAGAGAAGAAAGGGCTGGCATGATGGATATTTGGGTACAGGCACTTGCCAAAGCCCCAGGACACTCAGGGTAGAAGGAGAGAATCAATTTCAACAACCTGTCCTCTGACTTCCCTATGTGATCTGTGGCATGTGTGGGGCATCCCACCCCCCAAAATCAATCAATCAATCAATCAATCAATCAATCAATGTAATAAATAATTTTTTTTTGTCTTTTCGAGACAGGGTCTCCCTATAGCCCCAGCTGTCCTGGAACTCACTCTGTAGACCAGGCTGGCCTTGAACTCACAAAGATCCGCCTGCCTCTGCCTCCTGAGTGCTAGGATTAAAGGCGTGCGCCACCAAGTGTAATAAATAATTTAAAGAGCAAGGCAGAATCTTTGTGAGTTCAAGGCCAGCCTGTGGTCTATAGAGCGAGTTCCAGGACAGCGTGGGACTACAGGAAGACCTTTCTCGAAAAACCCAAAAAAAAAAAAAAAATAAAAAAACGAAAAAAGAGAATGAAATACAAGGAATACAAATAATAAAGGAAGAAAACAGGTTGGGTGTGGTGGCGCATGCCTGGATTCCCAAAACTTGGGAGGCAGAGGCAGGCAGATCTCTGTGAGTTCAAGTCCAACCTGGTCTACATTACTGAGTTCCAGGACAGCTCTGGGCTGCAGTGTGAGACCCTGTCTCAAAAACACCAAAAAAAAAAAAAAAAAAAAAAAAAAAAGAGAGAGAGAGAGAGGAAGAAATAAATTATCCCTATTTGCAGACAATATCTATACTTTATTTTTATTTAAGTCTCTTTTGAGACAGGGTCTCTGTGCTGGATAGCTTTAGTGTCAACATTGACACACACCTGGGTGTAGGGAGCCGCAATTGGGGAATTTGGTCCATTGGATTGGCCTGTGGCCACATCTGTGGAGTATTGTCTTGATGGTCGAGCAGTGGGAGTGGGGGGGCAGCCCACAATGAGTAGTGCCACCCCGCTGCAGGTGGTTGTGTACTGTAAGAGGAGGTCAGGCTGGGCCTGGTCCAGGAGAGCAAGCCAGTGAACAGCAGTTCCCTCCATGGCCCTGTGCTTCAGCTTCTGCCTCCAGGTTCCTGCCCTGAGTTCTTGCCTTGGGCTCCCTGAGTGAATGAACTATGACCAGGAGATGTAAGCTAAATGGTACCCTTTCTCCCCAAGTTTGTGTGTCTGGTCAGAGTGGTTTTAGTCACAGCATGGAAGACAAACTGGGAGAGTCTCCCTATAGCCCCAGCTGGTCTGGAATGCACTCTGTAGACCAGCCTGGCCTTAAACTCACAGAGATCTGCCTGCCTCTGCCTCCTGAGTGCTAGGATTAAAGCTATGCACCACCACGCCTGGCTTTCTTAGCTGCTATGTGGGTGCTGGGAATTGAACCCGGATCAGTGCTCTTAACTGCTGAGCCATCTCTCCCTTGACAATATCTATACTTAAATGGCCCTAAAGACTCCAAGAGAAAACACTTATCCTGAGAAGCACCTTCAGGAAAACAGCAAATATACAAAATTAACATTAAACATCAGAAGCTTTTCTGTATACCAATAATACATAAGTCAGAGAAATAAATCCCATTCACCATAGCTTCAAAGAATATTAAAAGGGGGCTGGAAGCCGAGTGTGGTGACGCATGCCTTTAATCCTAGTACTTGGGAGGCAGAGGCATGGTCTACATCAGTGAGTCCGACAGCTAGGGCTACAGGGAGACCCTGTCTCGAAAAGACCAAAAAAAAAAAAAAAGGTGGGGGGGCTGGAGAGATGGCCTAGGGGTTAAGAGTGCCTGCTGCTCTTGCAGAGGACCTGGGTTCGATCCCCAGCACGCACATGGCGTGCCGAGAACTCCATCTTTAACTCCAGTTCCAGGAAATCCGACACCCTCTTCTGACTCTCTTCGGCATTGCACTACACGGTGCAACAAACTACATTCCCAGAACAGTACATTCATACACAAAAAATTAATTAATTCAATTAATTTAAAAAAAACAAAGAATATTTTTTTAAAAACCCAGCATACTTAGAAATAAACCTAGCAAAGGATGTAAAAAACCTCTACAATGAAAACTTCAAGACAATGAAGAAAGAAACTGAAGGCAACAATGAAAGATGGAGAGACTTCCTATGCTCATGGATTGGCAGAGTTAATGCTGTGAAAATCACTATAGGACTGTAACTGATCTACAGATTCAACCAAGTCTCCATGAAAATCTCAGTGACATTCTTCACAGAACCAGAAAAAAAAATCCCAAATTACATGGAAACATAATAAACTCTGAGTAACCAAAGCAACCATTAGCGGTAAGAGTAATGCTGGAATTATCACAATACCCAATCTCAATTTATATTACAGAGTCATAGTAACAAAACAATAGGGTACTGTCACAAAAATAGACATTTCTACCAATGTACTAAAATACAGGATCTAGAAGTAAGCTCATGCCGGGCGTGGTGGCGCAAGCCTTTAATCCTAGCACTCGGAAGGCAGAGGCAGGGCGGATCTTTGTGAGTTCACGGGCAGCCTAGTCTACAGAGTGAGTTCAGGACAGCTGGGATACGGGAGAACCCGGTCCCAAAAAGACCAAAAAAAAAAAAAAAAAATAGAAGTAAGCTCACACAAGGTTTCCCTGTAGCCCCAGCTGTCCTAGAACTCACTCTGTAGACCAGGCTGGCCTTGAACTCACAGATATATGACTGCCTCTGCCTCCTGAGTGCTGGGATTAAAGGCCCGTGCCACCATGCCCAGCCTTTTTTTTTTAGACATGCAATTTTTTAAAAATGTTATTTATTTTTGTATGTGTATGAATGTACTGCCTGCATGTAGGTTTGTGCACCTGTGTTGTGCAATGCTGTAGAGGTCAGAAGAGGTTCTTGGATTCCCCTGGAACTGGAATTGGAGTTAACAGACGGGTCTCAGCTGCCATGTGGGTGCTGGGGATTGAACCAGGTCCTCTGCAAGAGCAGTCGGTGCTCTTAACCACTAGGCTATCTCTCCAGCCCCTAGACATGCAATTTTTAACAAAAGTTCAAAACTTATATTGGAGAAAACATAGTAAACATAGTGTCTTTTTTTTGAGACAGGGTCTCCCTTTAGTCCTACCTGTCCTGGAACTCACTCTGTGGACCAGGCTGGCCTTGAACTCATAGAGATCCACCTGCTTCTGTCTCCCAAGTGCTGGATTAAAGGCGTGTGCCACCACGCCCGGTGAAAACATAGTCTCTTTAACAAATGGTCCTGGGTAAACTGGATTTCCACATGTAGTTCGAGAATGACTTTTATTAATGGACATAATCTGGACTAATGACTTTTAATTAACAGAGGCAAAACCATGTGCTCTGTGTCTCATGACCTTGGCATCTATCGCCTTTCCTAGGCAACCTCAATTTTTTATTTCACCCAACAAGAAAATGAATGAATGAATGCAGATATGCTTGAAAATTAGCAAAATCACTGGCTCCCCCAACTCCATTGAACACCTTGGAGATTGGGAAGGAGGATTGTTCTCGAATGAATGACATATTCTAGTACTAGGAATGAAAGGCCTGATGGTCTCTTCAGGTTAGGGTGAAGGCTCAACGCAGTTCCAGGAGACAGAGGTTCTAAGAAATAGACTTTGGGGGCTGGAGAGATGGCCTAGCGGTTAAGAGTGCCGACTGCTCTTGCAGAGGACCCGGGTTCGATCCCCAGCACCCACATGGCGGCTGAGAACTGACCGTAACTCCAGTTCCAGGGGAATTCAGTGCCCTCTTCTGACCTCTGTGGCATTGCACGACACGGGTGCACAAACCTACATGCAGACAATACATTCATACAAAGAAGAAAGGAAGAAAGAAAGAAAGAAAGAAAGAATGAAGGAAGGAAGGAAGGAAGGAAGGAAGGAAAGAAAGAAAGAAAGGAAAGAAAGAAAGGAAAGAAAGAAAGGAAAGAAAGAAAGGAAAGAAAGAAAGGAAAGAAAGAAAGGAAAGAAAGAAAGGAAAGAAAGAAAGGAAAGAAAGAAAGAAAGAAAAGAAAGAAAGAAAGAGAAAGAAATAGACTTTGAGTTTGTGCCCACTCTTAAAAAATAAATTTAAGACTTAGACTTTTTATTAGTTCAATATAACGTAGAAGAATGAAACTTAGATCTATATCTCTAAGCCTACACACACATGTACACACAACCAATCATTCAATTCAAAATCAAAGATCTTAATGTAAGATCTGAGATTTTGACACTGCTAGAGAAAGATATAAGTAAAACATTTCAAGACATAGGCATAAGGAAGGACTTTCTCAGCAGTATTCCGACCACAGTACAGGAAATAACTAGAAGAATCGACAAATGTTATTGCATGAAAATAGAAGTATAGCAAAGGAAACAATCACCAAAGTGAAAAAATAACCTACAGAATGAGGAAAAAACCTTGCCAATTATACATGAGAAAAATTATTACCTAGAATATATAAAGAACCAAGAAAATTCTGAGTCTGGGGAGATGGCTCAGTGGGAAAGTACTCACCATGTAAGAATGAGAACCGGAGTTTGGATCCCCATCAACTACATAAAAAGCCAGGTATGAGCTGGGCTTGCCTAGCATGTGTGAGACCCCAAGTTTGTGGACACCCCAGTGCAGGAAAGTGGGGACAAGAGGATCCCAGGGACTGACCTGCTGTCAGCTCGTCTAGCCTGGCTATAAGGTTCAGGTTCAGTGAGACCCTTTCTCAAAACACAAGGTGGACACTGATTGGGAAGACAATTGTCAACCTCTGTTCTCTCTATGGAAATGCATGGGTACATCCACCAGCATACATACAACACACACACACACACACACACCACATATACACACACTCACAGAGAGAGAGAGACAGAGACAGAGACAGAGACAGAGACAGAGACAGAGAAAGAGAGAGGGAACTGAGAAAATTAGACATCAAAAGACCAGATCAAGCCAGTTGTGGTGGGGCATGCCTTTAGTCCCAGCATTCTGGAGGCAGAGGCAGGAGAATCTCTATGAGATGGAAGCTAGCCTGGGCTAAATAGCAAGTTACAGGAGGCAAACCAAGGCTACAGAAAGACCCTGTCTCAAAACAACACAAAACCAACTTAAAAAAAAAAGAGCTGGGCATGGTGGCACCCACTTTTAATCCTAGCACTTGGGAGGCAGAGGCAGGAGGATCTTTGTGAGTTCAAGGCCAGCCTGGTCTACAGAGTGAGTTCCAGGACAGCTGGGGCTACTGGGAGACCCTGTCTCGAAAAAGAACAAAAAAAACCAACAAACAAATAAACAAAAACACCAAAACATCCATTCAATAAATATGGTAATGAACTGAGTATTAGTTCTCAAAAGAAGAAATATGGAGGAACCAGGCAGGGTGGTGCATGCCTTTAATCCCAACACTTGAGGAGGCAGAGGCAGGTGGATCTCTGTGAGTTCAAGGTCAGCCTGATCTATATAGTAAGTTCCAACTGGGGCTACCAGGAGACACCCTCTCAAAAAGACCAAAGAAGAAGAAGGAGGAAGAGGAGGAGGAGGAGAAAGAGGAGGAGGAGGAGGAGGAGGAGGAGGAGGAGGAGGAGGAATACAGAACTGGAGAGATGGCTCAGTGGTTAAGAACACTAGATGCAGTTCCCAGCACCTACATGGCAGCTAACAACCATCTGTAACTCCAGTTCCAGGGTATCTGATGCCCTGCTCTGGCCTCCAAGCATTGAGTACATGGTGCACTTACATACTTGTAGGAAAACAGTCATAGGGATAAAATAAATAAATAAAATTTTGAGAAAACATGCCAATGGGTACATGTGATATGAAAGCAGAACAAGCCACTATCTCTGGAAAGAAGGGATCCAGCCAGAGTGGTCAGGGGATATGGGGGGTAGCGGAGTAGAAGGAGAAGTTGACCAGAGCATAATGACTCCGAAGTGGGAATGCCACAATGGAATGCTTTTCTTTATATGCTAACTCGAATTAATTTAAAAATTAAGCACAGTGGGGCTGGAGAGATGGCCTAGCGGTTAAGAGCGCCGACCGCTCTTGCAGAGGACCCGGGTTCAATCCCCAGCACCCACATGGCGGCCGAGAACCGTCTGAAGCTCCAATTCCAGGAGAACTCCAGTTCCAGGGGAATCTGAGACCCTCTTCTGACCTCCGCAGCATTGCACAACACGGGTGCACAAACTTGCATGCAGACAGTACATTCATACACATACAGAAATAAATAAAATTAATTAAAAAAATTAAAAAAAATTAAGCACAGTAAAAAATAAATAAAATGTGGTGGGTATGGTTGTGCACACCTTTAGTTCCAGCACTAGGGAGGCAGAAGCAGGAGGATCTCTGTTAGTTCCAGGTCAGTGGGCTATATAGCAAGAGCCAGACTCATAAAAAAAAGTAAAAGCATAAAATAACATTGAGTTATATTTATTGACTTTGGAACATTTTTAAGCTTANTTGGAAATTTTGTTGAAATGCACAAAGCTTCAATAATTGGCTTAAAAAATAAGAATAACCTAAAGCCACGCATTGTGGCGCAGGCCTTTTATCCTAGCACGGGGAGCAGAGGCAGGCAGATCTTTGTGAGTTCAAGACCAGTCTGTTCAGAGTGAGTTCCTGAACAGCTGGGGCTATAACAGGGAGACCGCTGGTCTTGAAAAGACAAACAAAAAAAAAAAAAAAAAAAAGAAAAAGATAACCCAGAACTGGGGTTTGTTTTCCAATTTAAAGTCTTCATAGTTTTTATCACTCTAAAAAATAGTGTCTAATGAATATTGAATGATCAAATAGCAATATGAATCGAGTTATCATATATACTAAGTTGTAGGAGATACTTTGGGGGATGACCTTTCTGTTTATAAAAGGGACTCTTACCTAACCTTGTAACTAAAATCAATCTTATGTTTTGACATAATTTAATACTACTTCACTTGTTTACACTGTAAATTATTTTATAGACCTTTAGCTTCTCTGGTACCCTAAACATACAGCTTTAGTCCCTCATGAACCTTCTTTGCCCTGATGGATAATGTGTATATGTTTCATAAATTCCTGCTGTCGCCAGGAGTTGCTGACTCCCACGTCAACACAGTTGAAAGCTGATGACTCGCCAGATGGCTGCAATGAACTGGGTAATCCTTTTTTTTTTTTTTGTAACTAGGTCTCCATGTAGCTCCTCGTCTGTCCTGGACACTCACTATGTTGACCAGGCTAGCCTTTGACTCACAAAGATCTGCCTGATTCTGCCCTCCAGTGCTAAAGGAGGTTAAGGCGTGTGTCACCAAGAACGCCGGCCCAAGAGAGAGTAAATCCCTGTAGAGGTCACACTCAGCCTCGAGCTGAAGCTGATTGAAATAGCTTTTGTTGGACAAATTGCAGCTGAGAGGAGTTGGTAACGCCTGCAGCCAAACCCAAGCAGGAAGCTGTTAGGACTCACACGCCCCGCACATCATAGGCCAACCTGTGGGACGGGGAGGCTGGAGCCTTTGTGACCTCCCATCCAGCTAGCTGTAAGATTAACAGTTCCATGATCAATCTGGCTAAGGAAAACTTGTGTGCAATAACAACTCAGAGATCTCATCAGGTGGCACAACTTGTAGAATTCTACTTTATTCACTTTTTATTTTTTGTTTTTTTGAAAAAAAATATTTTTGAGACATGACTTCCCTTAGGTCCCAGCTGACTGGAGCTCCTGCTGTAGACCAGGCTGGCCTTGAACTCAACAGAGAGTCCCCTGCCTCTGCCTCCTGATGCTGGATTAAAGGGTGTGCCACACGCCTAGCAGGAAATTCTCTTTACTTCTTAAAGGGCGCAGCTTAATATAGGGTTTGGGACAGACCAATGTGACATCACCTCCTAGCGGCCAAGTCCTGACCTCCATACCATCACACTGTCACCCAACTGAAAGTCTTAAATAGAGACGGTCTTGTGATCTTTTTTTAATTTTATTTATTTATTTTGGTATGTATGAATGTACTGTCTGCATGTAGGTTTGTGCACCTGTGTCGTGCAAGCTGCGGAGGTCACGAAGAGGGTTCTCAGGTCCCCTGGAACTGGAGTTCTCCTGGAATTGGAGTTACAGACGATGGTTCTTGCCACCATGTGGGTGCTGGGGACGACTCGGTCCTCTGCAAGAAGCAGTTGTGCTCTAACCGCTAGGCATCTCTCCAGCCCCACTGAGTCTCTTGCTTGTGACTCTGAACGCATGGTGGCTGAAAAATGTTAGCCCACAAACACCCATGCTGGGGTTACAGCCACATATGTGTGTGGTGTTGTTGAAAATGTCAGTTGAGACGAAAAGAATACCATTGGAAAGCCAATGATTATCCCATTTCTATGTTGCAAAAGCAGGTAGGATTAAATTGATTAACATCGTGTTTGTGTTCTGCGTGTATTCTTCATCAGCAGGGTCAGAAGGGAAAATCTCTGATAAGAAAGGTTCCTCATTTCTTTTCCATATCACATTGGACAGTAGTGTTTCAATAAATATGGAGCAAGTCTTTTGTTCAAGAAAACAGTTCCCAGAAAAATTTGGAAAGAAATAAGTTCTTAGAACGAATCAGGTTTTCAGGCTGTCTTTGTTCAGGAGACACCATAATGTGGCATACTCTCTGATCCATCCATTAACCATTAATGCCGGATACCTGGCAAATTAAGTTTTTAGTAAATAAAATAAATAGAAGAATTATTGAACGAACTATTAGCTGCCTGCTGGGCTGTGTAATAGCACAAAGAAACTCTTAGTAGGTGTCTATGGGAATCACTTTTATAAAATGGATAGTCTGGTCTTAACTACACTGTTAATACGAAATTTATAGCAAACCCCTGTACTTTCTTAATGCCTTGTGACCCAAATATCTTATTCCCTTGGCAATCGAATTGAGATGCCACCTGAATAGAGATCATGACGATGAATGAATGAATGAACAATGGGTGGTTTTGCTTGAGAATTCAATATACAAAGTGCTGAAAGGGGCACAGCCATCTCCATTGCCTACACAGTGGGATTTGGTAACGGATCTACATGACTTTTGGGGTGAAATGAAGATATTTAGAACTATGGATGAAAAGGTCCTGTCCGTTTAACAGAAATGATCTGTTCAGGTTAGGGTGAAGCCAAATGTGTCCTTCCCAATAAGAAGCTGGAGAAATGATTTTGAATAAAGTTATGGGTGGAGCTGCACTCAAGAACACAATTCCAGAAACAGTTTCAGAAAGAGTTCCATGAGGACAGTTCCAGGAGACAAATAGTTCCAAGAGAAACTGAGGGGAATGAGTCTCCTCTGAGTTCAGACCTACTTTAATAAACTAAATTTAAGAGTTTTCATTCAGGTGATTATAATATTAGTAGAGTAATGCCACAGGTGCCGTATGAAAGACAAGTACAATGTACTTATTTTGAGAAAGTAGACTCTCTCTTCTTTGGGAGACAGGAGTGACACAACGGTCTTTGGTGTTTTTTGTTTGTTTTTAACAGGGGAGAGCGGCAAAGCAGTCCCCACTACCACAAATTATGCGTCAGTTTCCCACATTTGGGGAATCGCAGGGAGTCAGCACATCCAGAGTGCAATGGATGGCCTCACCCTGGGAAAACCACCTTCATGATCATAGGGTATCTCCCCTGCCAGGTAAGTATGTTTTGTTTGTTTTTTTTTGTTTTGTTGTTTTTGTTTTTTGTTTTTTTTTTTTTGAGACCAAAGTATCCCCTGTAGCTCCAGCTGGCCTGGAACTCCCATATTCAACCGGGACTGGCTGGCGAATTCACACAGATCCACCTCTCTCTGGGCCTCTCTGAGTGCAATACGCTGACAGGGTCCTTTATGTTCCCAGGCTGGTCCTGATCTCTCTGGGCATCAAATGAGTTTCCCATCTCAGCCTCACTAAATAACTGGTTTGACAGCTAAGCCAACATCACCCCTACCTCCAGTTTTTATCTCTCTCCACTGCCTCCCTCCTCCTTCCCCTTAATTTATTTCAACAAGGCTCATGTAGCTCAGGCTGTCGTCCAAACTGGCTTGAAACCCTAATACTTCGAGTCCTGTACCTCCCCAAGACTACGGATCACAGCGGTTGGCATACCACGGTCCATGCGTTTCTGTTTTCTTGTTTTGTTTTGTTTTGTTTTCAAATTTTAAACTATTTTTAATGTCTTTAATATGTATGGGGTTGTTTGTCTGCGTGGATGTAAGTACACCGTATGTGTGCCTAGTCCCCTTGGAAAGGCCAGAAGAGGGCATCAATCCTCTGGAACCTGGAAGTTATAGATGATTGTTAGCAGTCATTTTGTGCTGGAACCTGAACCAAGTCCCCTGCAAGACTGCAATATTTTTTATCATTGGAGCTGTTGTGGAGCCTTTTTACGAAACCAGGAAAGACGCCCAGAACCAATCCATATAGTAAATCCATTCCAAATTTATTTATTTATTTACTTTAGGTTTTTTTTTGAGACAGGGTTCTCCCTGTAGCCTCAGCTAGTCCTGGAACTCACTCGTGTAGACGCAGGCTGGCCTTGACAACTCACAAAGATCACCTGCCTCTGTCTCCCAAGTTTAGGATTAAAGGCGTGCCCTGCTCTACCTTTTTTTATGCTCTGCTTCTCAAATTTATTTAAAAGAAACAAAACAAACATTGTGTAACTGGACAGTCTCAGTGCCAACTTATGACCTCCTGTTCTGGCAACCAGCGTCTTGCCAATCTGAGTGCACGTCCCAAATGAATCTAAGAGAGAACCTTAGAAGGGAGGCTAATAGAGGCAGAAGCTGCCGTTGCATTTTTGACCCATTGTAGAAAATGTTCAGGGTGCCTTTAAACAGGATAAGACAAGTTGAAAAAGCTCAAAAAAACCCCCAAAAAACCAGTAGTTACTTATCGTCTATGTTTTCAAGGTTTGATGTGCCAGCTGTCAGTAGTAAGGAAGGGAGGGGATCTCGAGCTCGGAATTCCTGCCTGCAACAGCGAGCCTAAGGGTAAAAAACTTAAGGTTTTTCGTTCAAAAGGAGGGTTTTTCCTGATCATTACCAAGGTCCCATCTCTCCAGCCTCCTGGGTCAGTTTCTTTCTTTTTTTTTTCTTCTTCAAGTTTTCTTAATATCATAGAAATAACTTCCAAAATCTTGCTTTTGGGATCTTGGTTTTTAAAATGTTTCAAATCTTAGTGTGCATAAGGTGACCAGGTATCATTTCTACTGTTTGTGTACATACTTGCCCTGGTTTCCTGCTGCTTTTGAAACAGATGACAACAGATTGTCTTGAGAGCAGTACACTGGCAGGTTGCACAGTGGCCACACACCTGTAATGCTTTTAGCATGGGCCAGCCGAGAGAATTGTTGCAAGTTTGAAGGTCAGCCCAAGCTAAGTAGCAAGCCCCTTTCCCAATAACAACAAACTCACCCTGTCCCCTTGTTTTGTCTTTTATTTTTTATTACCTTGATGCAGCACGTATTTCATTATTACCTATTTTCACCGACATCATTCATGGTGCCTTACTGACCATTATTTCGTACCAACCCAGTTACTCCTCCTGAGTCTTCTACACCCACTATGCCTGATCCCCTTTCCCACTTTGTGCCCCTTCTTATCATTCTTTCATGTCCCTATTTTTGTTGTGGACCCCAATGAGTTTCCTTAGCAGTTGCCTTACAGGAGCATGAGCACCAATACCATTGGTGATACGACTCAAGAAAATGCTCCGAGCAAGCCATTAACTGTCTATAGAGCCTCAGGGAGGGGCAGGACCTCATAAGCCTTAGTCCCCTTTAACCCTCCCACTCCCCCTACCTCCTATGATAGGATGTTAGCAAGCATATCTTGTATAGGTAATCCCGGCTGCTGTGAGAACAAGAGTGCAGTGGCCATGTGATGTCTCAGAGCCTTCCACAGCACCCCCCCACTTCTGCCAGTCACATGCATTATTCTAGAAATTGGAAGGTCATCCGAAACGAGGAGAGCCTTATTTGACTCATGACCAACTCCTTCAAAGATTGTCCCCTGACCCATGTATGCCTGACACGCAATAACTTGCCCCCATACCTCCAATAAGTCATAAATAAATACGAATGTAATAATATGTAAATATATGTATTATAGAAGTTGTTTACAAAGCTAGGTATAGTAGTGCTCTTCTGCAAAACAGATACTTGCGGAGGCCGAGGAAGGAAATGAGAGTAAGCAGCTGGCAACTACTAAAAAAAAAAAAAAAAATCAGGCAAGATGGTTCACACTTGTATTCTAGCACTGAAAAAGATGAAACAGGAGGCTTTCTGCAGGTTTGAGGCCACCATATGGGCTATGTAGTGAGTTTCAAGACCAACCTTGGATCATGTGTGAAATCTCTGTCTTCAAATAACACACATATATAAGGAACATAAGGATTGTTAATTGCAGTGGGTCAGAATGTTATTGCCGTAGTGTAATTCAAGCCCTGAAAACTTATCCACTGTCCCTAAGGAGAGCAGAGAGGGCAGACGAAGAGAAGGGATGGGGAGGAAAGGGGGAATTTGGGTTACAGACAGATAAAGATACAAAACAAACAGGTATGAGATGGCTGGGGTGGTCAAGGCATCTGCCGCCAGAAGTCTGATGATCTGAGTTTGACCCTGGGACCCACCATGGAGTGGAAGGACGATGAACCAAATCTCCCCAGCATGCCCTCATGACTTTCAATAAACCCCATAGCAGATCTACGAATTCTGCGTCACACAGCAAAATAACTGTAATTTTAAAACAGACAATAGAAAGGGGCTAGAGAGATGCCTTCAGCAAATGGCTCAGGGGTAAGAACCCGACTGCGATTTGAGGGACCTAGGTTCAATTCCAGCACCCACATGTGCTAACAACTATTGTATACTATGCTTTAATCTACCTCTGTGTTATTGCTACAACAGGGTTTGCATTACTACAATGAAGCAATAAAAAACAATCATACACACAAAAAAAGAATAAAAAATAGTAGGTAAAATATTTTCTCTGTTAAAACTTATTTTATATTTTTTAATTAAAATTAAATACAGAAAGTGACTTTTTAAATGCACGTTGGAATTCCTTTTTTCAAAATGAGAAAAAAAGAACCATTAATTTTAATGCTATTTCCTATTGTAGTTACCAGTACCAAAATCTGTAATAGGAAAGGGAATTCATCAATCAGTACAGCGAACAAAATCAATGTCAGTATAAGCTTGCACCAAAAGGAAATATGACTCTTAAACCTGAATCGTAAACTCTGATATTTACTTATCTCTCTATTGCTTTCCATTTCCTTTCTTTTTTTTCCTTTTTTCCTTTCCTTTCCTTTCCTTTCCTTTTCCTTTCCTTTCCTTCTTCCTTTCCTCTTCCTTCCTTTTCTTTGCTTTCTTTTCTTTTCTCTTCTCTTTTTCTCTCTTCTCCCCTCTCTCCTCCCCCCTTTTCTTTTCTTTCTTTCGGACAGGGTCTGCCTATAGCCCAGCTGTCCTAGCCATTGTAGACCGGTGCGGCCTTGAACCACAAGATTCCACCTGCCGTCTTGCCTCCCAAGTGCTCTAAATTTTTGCTTTCTTAATTTTTTTTTGCTTACTTGAAGTAAAATATATTATTTTCTTTTTGGTCTTTTTGTTATTTTGAGCCGGGTCTCTCCTTTAGTCCCAGCTGGCTGGAGCTCGCTATGTAACCAGGCGCCTGGTTTTACACTGATGCTGACTTATGCCTCCCTGAGTGCTGAGATAAAGGCAGTGCCACCAAAAAAAAATTCTAAGTAAAAAAACAGGTTTTTTTTTTTGGTCTTTCCCTAGCTGTCTGGACCTCACTCTGTAGAAGGCTGGCCTTGAACTCACAAAGATCCTTGCCTCGGCCGAGTAGCAGGAAGTAACACAAATTATTTTTTTTTAATAGAAGAATTAAAGGGAACTTGGGGCGGAAGATTAAGAGCACCAACTGCTCTTTTGCCGAGGACCCGGGTTTCCTGATTCTCCCGACCCACATGGAAGGCTAACAACGTCTACACTCCAGTTCCAGGGGGAATCCAATCCCTCTTTCTACCTCCCGGCATTGCATGACAAGGGTCCACAACACCTACATGCAGACCAGTACACTCATACACATAGAAAAATAATAAATAATAGAAAACAAAGAAGAGAAGAAAGAAAAAAGAAAAGCAACTGGAGACATGGCTCAACAGTTAAGTTTTGCTGCGTCTTCCTCAGGAACCATATTGTCAGTTTAGACACCGCACATGCACTGGATCAAACTGCCTGGGAAACTCAATATCTAGGGAGTCAGTGCCCTTCTGGCCTGCCAATAGCACCCACATATTGCACATAGCACACATACATACAATACATAGAAATAAAACAAGTCTTAGCTGGGCATGGTGGTACACACCTTTCAATTTAATCCTAGCACTTCGGGAGGCAGAGGCAGGGCATCTTTGTGAGTGCGAGAGGCCCAGCCGGCACAGAGTGATTCCAGCTAATAGCTCTGGGGCTTGCGAGAGAACCCTGTCTTCAAAACAGAACATTCATCAATTCAATCAATCAATCACATAAAAGAAAGGAAAGAAAGAATAAGAAAAAGAAAAGACAAGTCTTAAACGAAAGAAGAAGGGTTGGAGGAAATGGTTCAGTTGGGTTAAAAGCACTGACTGCGTCTTGTAGATGACTGTTCAGTTCCAAGCACCCACCTGGGGCTAACAACCAGTCTCTAACTCCATTCCAAAGGGATTGATGCCAAGCACTCTTCATTTCCTCCAATCTGGCATTGCACAACACTAGGTGGACTTATACACATGCAAGCCAATACATTCATATACATTAAAAATGATAAAAAGAATATTTTTAAAAGAAGAACAAACCCAAAATAATTTTTTGAACAAAAATTTAAGAGATTTTGTCACCATGACAGAGATTTTTTTAGGAAGATTATACAACAGTGGTTGTCTGGGGCTGGGAGAGCAGTAGATGGAACAGTACTAGCTACCTCTTTTTTTTTTTCTTTTCTTTTTTTTTGGCTTTTGTAGACAGGGTCTCCTCTGTATGCCCCGTGTCCTGGAACCACCTCTCTAGGAGGCCAGGCTATTGTCCCTTGAACTCACAAAGCATGCCTCGCTCTGCCTCCTGATGTGCTGGATTAAAGGCAATGCCCATCCCCTGCCTGGCAACAGTAACTAGACTACGTTCTTAAAGAGATCCAGTTCACTTCCCAACCAACCCACCTGAAGCCTAACAACCTCTCTTAATTCCATGTTCCGGGGGAAACCAATGCCCTCTCTTCGAACGTCTGTGGGATTGCTGCACAGTCACTTACATGCAGCCCTATACTATACACATAACAAATAAAATCTTTTGAACGAAAGAGAGAGATCGACGGAAGCAAATTAAAATTTATAGCCAGCATGATGGCACATGTCTTCATCCCAGCCTTGGGAGCTAGAGGCAGGCAAATCTCTGTGAGTTCCAAGGACAGGCCTGGTCTACATAAGTGAGTTCCAGGGCAGCTAGGGTGAGCAGGGAGAGCGAGGCGCCGAAAAGAAAAAGAAACTTAAAAAATTTTTTTGTTCTTTTTGAGATGGGTCGTCTTCCTATAACCCCAGCCTGGCCTGGGAACTCCTATATGTAGACCAGGCTAGCCTTGGTTCTACCAGAGTCTCCTGCACCTTAAAATTTATGTTTAAAGAGAAAAAAGTAATAGATCTTCAGTTGGTCCCTAGCATTCAAACTAAATATCCTTTTAAATAGTAATGTATATATATGAAAGATATATATGTTGACATATCTGATAATATGCTAAACCAGAGGTAAGTCTTTTAAACTTTATTATGTAGATTATTATTAATTATTATTATTATTTAACCAGGCATCGGCTTGAGTCTCACAGAGATCTGCCTGCCTCGCCTCCTGAGATATTGGCATTAAAGGTGTAGTGTGTGTGTCGTGTTGAGGCCACTGTGGCCTTATCAATTTCAAGATCAGCCTGTGATATGTGTGAAACTCTATACTCAAATGAAATTAAAATACAAGGAAACAAGGACTACTGCGGGAGACTTAGGTTGTATAGTTTGTGTATCAAACCCTGATAATACTCTTCCATGGCTGCCAAAAAGAAACAGGAGGAAGGCAGAAGAGAAGTGAAGAAGGGGAGGGGAAGAGTGGGAGGGAAGGAGGGGGAGACGAGTGGGGAGGAGAGAGGAGGAGAGAACAAGAAGGGAGGAAGAGGGAGAAAATTGGTTATACGACAGAAAAAACAAAATTCAAAATGCAAAAAACATTATTTACTTATTTTATTTTATGTTATGAGTGTATTGCCTGCATTGTAAGTAGCACACCTGCTAGTCTGCAATGACTTGGAGGTCAGAAGAGGGTATCAGATCCCTGAATTGAACTAAATGAACACGACAGTCATGTAGGTGGCTGGGGTAATGGAAACCCTGGTCCTCTCAAGAGCAGCCGAGTGCGCTCTTAACCACTGACCCATCTCTACCCCGCCCAAAAATAATATAATATATATATATATATATATAATATATATAATCGTAGGCGCGCGGTCTCTCTCTCTCTCTCTCTCTCTTCTACTCTTATATATATATATATAAGATATATATATATATATATATTCTGCTCTTGGAGAAGTCCAGGTTATTCCTACACCCCACGTGGCAGCTAACAACCTCTCATAATTCCAGTTCCAGAGGATCCAAACATTCTCTTCTGAGCTCCACAGGCATCCGCATGAAAAAATGTGTGCAATGTAACATACATCAGACAATATACCCAATACATCACCAAAATAAAAGATAATACATAACTAAGCTTAAAATGTTCCATGGATGGGAAGGGAGGGCAGAGGCGCGGGAGCGGAAACGGGGGGGGCGAGGAATTGAACCTGGGATGCGCCAAGAGCAGTAAGATATGAAGGGGAAGAGTCTAAGATGAATGAGAGAGAGAGAGAGTGATATAGAGAGAGAGAGAGAGCGAGAGGAGAGAGAGAAGATAGAGAGAAGAGAGAGAGAAGAGAGAGAGATGAGAGTGAGAGAGAATGAGTGGAGAGGGAGAATGGTCGGGCAGGGGGGAAGACGCACTGGCGGCGCGTGCAGAGGACCAGGGGGCCAGGCCTCAAGAAACGTACAGGACGGGCGGGGACGAGTTGCAAAGGCCCAGGGGAGGGGTAGCAACAGGCGGCGGACAGCCAGAGGCATTGCAGGACACCGGTGCCGGACGGAAGGGGCCAAGGACAGCAGACACAGAAAGAACAAAAAGAAAGCAATGTGGGGGCACGGGGGAAGGTTGCTATGGTGGGCTGGCTAGAACCAATGTGGCGCCCTTTACGCACCGTGTTTCGCCGACTCCTTGCAGCCCCAACTTCTTCCCCATCCCGGCCCGGCACACTACGGGCCACCTTACTTCACATCCCGTCTCCTTCATCTTGTTTTATTTTGTGGCACAGGGATTGAATTCAGGGTTTGAACAAACTAGGCAAATATTCTACCACTGAGTTATGTCCTTGTTTCCTTGTATTTTATGTTATTTGAGGTAGAGTTTCACACATATCACAGGCTGATCTTGAATTTGATAGTGCACCAGTGGCCTCAACACAAACACACACACCTTAATCCCAATACTCAGGAAGGCAGAGGCAGAATCTCTGTTAGAGCCAAGACCAGCCTAGTCTAAATAATAATAATAATTAATAATAAAGTTTAAATCTTACCTCGGTTAGCATATTATCAGATATGTCAAACATATATCTTTCATATAATATATACATATCTATTTAAAGGATATATTCGAATGCCTAGGGACCAACTGAAGAGCTATTTACTTTTTTTCTCTTTTCTTTTTAAAAATATTTTAAGTGCAGGAAGATCTCTGTGCGAACAAGGCTAGAATGGTCTACATAGGAGTTTCCAGGCCAGCCTAGACTAAAAGTCCCAAGCCAGCTAGGACTAAAAAAAAAAAAAAAAATTTTTAAGTTTCTTTTTTTCTGTTTGATGGCAGTGTCTCCCTGTAGACCTAGCTGCCCTGGAACTCACTATGTAGACCCAGGCTGTCCTGAACTCCCAGAGCATTTGCCTGCCTATGCCTCCAAGTGCTGGCTTGAATAAGACATGGGCCATCCTGCCTGCTAACTTGCCTTTTTTATTTTTATTTTTTGCTGCTTTTTCTTTGGCAAAAGTTTTATTTTTTTTATGTGTTTTTATAAGTATAGGCGTGAATATAAGTGCACCTGTGCAGCCATGCCACAGAGTTCAGAAGAGGCATTGGTTCCCCCGGTAACTGGAGTTATGGAGAGTTGTTGGCTGTCATGTGGGTGTTGGGGAAGTGGGGGAAACCTGGATCCTCTTTAAGAAGTGCTAGTACTGTTGCCAGGCGTGGTGCGTGCATGCCTTTACTCCTAGCACCTCAGAGGGCAGAGGCAGGATCTTTGTGAGTTCACGGACACACCTCGCGGCTACAGAGAGTTCCAGGACATCTGGCGGCTACAGGGAGACCCTGTCTCCAAAAAGCCAAAAAAAGAAAAAGAACAAAAAAGAGTAGCTAGTACTGTTATCTACTGACTCATCTATCCAGCCCCAGGGAAACCCACTGTGGAATCGGCCGAAATAAATCTCTGATGGTGACAAAATCCTTAAATTTTTGTTTCAAAAAATTTTTTTTGGTTTCTTCTTTCTTTTTAAAATATCTTTTTATCATTTTAATGTATATGAATGTATTGCTTGCATGTGTATAAAGTCCACCTATGTTGTGCAATGCCCATGGAGGTCAGAAGAGGGCATCAGATCCCCTGTTACAGATGATTGTTAGCCTCCATGTGGGTGCTGGGAACTGAACCTGAGTCCTCTACAAGAGCAGTCAGTGCTTTTAACCACTGAACCATTTCCTCCAACCCTTCCTTCTTTCTTTTAAAGACTTGTTTTCTTTCTTTTCTTTCTTTCTTTCTTTTATTGATTGATTGATTCGATGTGATTGATTGATTATGTCTTTTTGAGACCGGGTTCCTCAGCTCCCAGATATGCTGACAATCACTCTGTAGACCAGGCTGGCCTTGAACTCACAAAGATGCGCCTGCTCTGCTCCCAAGTGCTAGGATTTAATGGGTACCACCCATGCCAGCCTAAGATTGTTTTATTTCTATGTATTTGTATGTATGTGTGTATGTGCCAAATACGTGTGGGTGCATCTGGAGGCCAGAAGAGGGCACTGGACTCCTTAGAGATTGAGTTCCCAGCAGTTGTGATCCAGTGCATGTGGGTGCTAAGAACTGAACTTGGGTCCTGAGGAAGAGCAGCAAATACTTAACTGTTGAGCCATTTCTCCCAGTTGCTTCTTTTTCTGTTTCTTCTTTTTATTATCTATTTTTATGTGTAATGCGTGTACTGTCTGCCTGTAGGTTTGTGCACCCGTTGTCTGCCATGCTGGCGGAGGTCAGAAGAGGGTCATGATTCCCCTGGAACTGGAGTTAAAGCTCCTGGATTTTGCTTCAGAAGCCGCGCATGTGGTTGGGGATGGAACCGGGTTCCTCTGCAAGAGCGGTCGGCGTCTCTAACTCTCGCAGCCATCTCCTCCCCCCTTTTCTTCTTTCTAAAAAACTATATTTTACTTCCTAGCACTTGGGAGGCAGAGGCAGGTGGATCTTTGTGAGTTCAAGCAGCCTTCTATCAGAGTGAGTTCCAGGGACAGATACGAAAGACCAAAACAAACTTTTTTTTTTTTTTATTTATTTATTTTTTGGCACATGCCTTTCATCTCAGCCCTCAGGAAGCAAAGCAGGGGATTCTTGTGAGTTGTAAAACAGCCTTGGTCTACATGCGAGCTCCAGGCCAGCTGGGACTAAAGCGAACTCTGTCTGAAACAAGGACCAAAAGAAAAATAATTATTTACTTAAGAAAGCAAATAAATAAACTTTAAAAAAAAAAAATTTAGCAACTTGTGGAGGAGAGGCAGTTGGAATTCTTTGTGGGTTCAGGCCAGCCCGGTCTACAGAGTGGTTCCAGCGAAGCTGGGGCTTAGGCCGACCCTGTCGAAAGAAAAGAAAAGAAAAGAAAGAGAAGAGAAGAGACGAGAGAGAAGCGAAGAGAAGAGAAGAGAAGAGAAGGAGAAGAGAAAAGAAAAAGAAAGAAAGCAAAGGAAAGGAAAGGAAAGGAAAGGAAAGGAAAGGAAAGGAAAGGAAAGGAAAGGAAGAGAGAGAGAATAAAGTACTCAGAGTTGTTACATCTCAGGCTTTAAGATGTCATAGTTTTCCTTTTGTGCAAGTCTTATACTGAATTGATTGTTGTTCTCTGACTGATGATGATGAATTCCCTTTCCTATTACAGATTTTGGTACTGGTAACACAATAGGAAATAGCATTAAAATTAATGTTCTTTTTCTCATTTTGAAAAAAGGAATTCCAACGTGCATTTAAAAAGTCACTTTCTGAAGTTTAATTTTAAATTAAAAAATTAAAATAAGTTTTAAAGTAAAAATATTTTACTTACTATTTTTATTCTTTTTTGTGTGTTTGAGTGTATTGCTTGCATGTGTGTAAGTACACCTGTGTTATGCAATGACATGGAGTTAAGGACAGTTGTTAGTCACTATGTGGGTGCTGGGAATTGAACCTAGGTCCTCTTCAAGAGCAGTCAGTGTTCTTAACCCCTGAGCCATTGCTGAGCCATCTCTCTAGCCCCTTTCTATTTCTTTTTAAAATTACATTTATTTGTGTGTGAGAGAATGTGAATACGTGCTATGGGGTTTATGTGAAAGTCAGAGGGCATGCTGGGAGAGTTGGTTCTCTCCTTCCATCATGTGGGTCCCAGGGATCAAACTCAGATCATCAGACTTGGCGGCAAGTGCCTTTGACCACCCAGCCATCTCATACCTGTTTTTTGTATTTTTCTGTCTGTAACCAAATTCCCCCCCTTTTCCTCCCCCCATCCCTTCTCTTGTCTTCCTTCCTTCTCTTCCTTAGTGGTACCAGGGATTAATTCAGGGCCTTGAATACACTAGGCAAACATTCTACCACTGAATTACATCCTTATTTCCTTATATATTGTGTTATTTGAGACAGAGTTTCACACATATCCAAGGTTGGTCTTGAAATCACTACATAGCCCATGGTGGCCTCAAACCTGCAGAAAGCCTCCTGTTTCATCTTTTTCAGTGCTAGAATACAAGTGTGAACCATCTTGCCTGATTTTTTTTTTCAAGTAAGGTCTCCCAGGCTGGCCTTGATCTCTCAATTCTCCTTCCTCGGCCTCCCAAGTATCTGTTTTGCAGAAGAGCACTACTATACCTAGCTTTGTAAACAACTTCTATAATACATATATTTACATATTATTACATTTTATTTATGATTATTGGAGGATGGGGGCAATTATGCGTGTCAGGGCACATACATGGGTCAGGGGACATCTTGAAGGAGTTGGTCATAGTCAAATAAGGTCCCTTTTGGGGATATGACCTTCCAATTTCTAGAATAATGCATGTGACTGGCAGAAGTGGGGGGGTGCTGTGGAAGGCTCTGAGACATCACATGGCCACTGCACTCTTGTTCTCACAGCAGCTGGGATTACCTATACAAGATATGCTTGCTAACATCCTATCATAGGAGGTAGGGGGAGTGGGAGGGTTAAAGGGGACTAAGGCTTATGAGGTCCTGCCCCTCCCTGAGGCTCTATAGACAGTTAATGGTTGCTCCAGGAGACATTTTCTTGAGTCGTATCACCAATGGTATGGTGCTCATGCTCCTGTAAGCAACTCTAAGGAAACTCATTGGGTCCCATGAACAAAAAGGGACATGAAAGATGAAAGAAGGGGCACAAGTTGGGAAGGGGATCAGCATGAGTGGGAGAGAGACCAGGAGGAGTAACTGGGTTGGACGTAAATATGGTCAAAGTGCACCATATGCATGTGTGAAAAGGTAATAATGAAACATGTGCATAATTAATAAAAATAAAAGACAAAAAAGGACAGGGTGAGTTTTGTTGTTATTGGGAAAGGGGCTTGCTACTTAGCTTGGGCTGACCTTCAAACTTGCAACAATTCTACCTCAGCTGGCCCAATGCTGGGATTACAGGTGTGTGCCACTCAAACCTGGCCATGTGTACTGCTCTAAGACAATCTGTGGTCATCTGTTTCAAAAGGCACAGGAAACCAGGGCAAGTGTATAACACAAACAGTAGAAATATACTGTGTCACCTTATCACACTAAGATTTTGAAACATTTTAAAACCAAGATCCCAAAAGCAAGATTTTGGAAGTTATTTCTATGATATTAAGAAAACTTGAAGAAGAAAAAAAAAAGAAAGAAAACTTGACCCAGGAGCTGGAGAGATGGCTCTGTAATGATCAGAAAAACTCTGTTTTGAACAGAGAAACTATTTTATTCTTAGTTCAAGGTTGCACAGTAGATTTCAGGCAGCCCAGACCCCCTTCCCTTTCCTTACTACTGACTAGCTGCACATCTAAACCTTGAAACATAGACATAATTAACTACTGGGTTTTTTGGGGGTTTTTTTGCTTCTTCAACTTGCTTATCCTGTTTAAAGGCACCCTGACATTTTCTAAATGGGTCAAAAATGCAAGGCAGCTTTGCTCTGTTAGCCTCCCCTTTAAAAGGTTCTCTCTTAGATTCATTTGGGCCTGCAATCAGATTGGCAAGACTGTGTGCCAGACAGACGGTCATAATTGAGCATTGAGACTGTCAGTTACACTGTTGTTTTTGTTTCTTTTAAATAAATTTGGAAGCCAGGCATGGTGGCGCACGCCTTTAATCCTAACACTTGGGAGACAGAGGCAGGTGGATCTTTGTGAGTTCAAGGCCAGCCTGGTCTACAGAGTGAGTTCCAGGACAGCTGAGGCTATAGGGAGACCCTGTCTCAAAAAAACCTAAATAAATAAATAAATAAATTTGGATGATTTACATTTGGCTTTGGCTCTGGGCTCTTTCCTGGTTTTCTAAAAGCTCCACAACAGCTCAATGATAAAAAATATTGCAGATCTTGCAGGGGACTTGGTTCAGGTTCCCAACAACAAAATGACTGCTAACAATCATCTATAATTCCAGTTCCAGAGGATCTGATGCCCTCTTCTGGCCTTTAAGGGGACTAGGCACACATACGGTGTACTTACATCCACGCAGACAAACACCCATACATATAAAATAAAAATAGTTTAAAATTTGAAAACAAAACAAAACAAGAAAACCCAGACCATGTACACTGGTACACCCCTGTAATCCTAGTGCTTGGGAGGTACAGGCAAGATTAGGAGTTTCAAGCCAGTTTGGGAGACAGCCTGAGCTACATGAGACCTTGTTGAAATAAATTAAGGGAAGGAGAGAGGGAGGCAGGGAGAGAGATAAAACTTGGAGGTAGGGGTGATGGTGCTTAGCTGTCAAACCAGTTATTTAGGAGGCTGAGATGGGAAACTCATTTGATCCCAGGAGATCAGGACCAGCCTGGGAACATAACAGGACCCTGTCAGCTATGCACTCAGGAGGCAGAGAGAGGTGGATCTGTGTGAGATTCAAGCCAGCATGGTTGACATATGGAGTTCCAGGCCAGCTGGAGCTACAGGGATACTTTGTCTCAAAAAAAAAACAAAAACAAAAACAAAAAAAAAAAACAAACAAAACATACTTACCTGGCAGGGGAGATACCACGATCATGAAGGTGGTTTTCCCAGGGTGAGGCTCATCCATTACACTCTGGATGTGCTGACCCCTGCGATTTCCCCAAATGTGGGAAACTGGACTGCATAATTTGTGGTAGTGGGGGACTGTGCTTGCGCTCTCCCCTGTTAAAAACAAAACAAAACAAAACAAAACAAAACAAAACAAACCCAAAGACCTTGTGTCACTCCTGTCTCCCAAAGAAGAGAGAGTCTACTTTCTCAAAATAAGTACATTGTACTTGTCTTTCATACGGCACCTGTGGCATTACTCTACTAATATTATAATCACCTGAATGAAAACTCTTAAATTTAGTTTATTAAAGTAGGTCTGAACTCAGAGGAGACTCATTCCCCTCAGTTTCTCTTGGAACTATTTGTCTCCTGGAACTGTCCTCATGGAACTCTTTCTGAAACTGTTTCTGGAATTGTGTTCTTGAGTGCAGCTCCACCCATAACTTTATTCAAAATCATTTCTCCAGCTTCAATTGGGGAAGGACACATTTGGCTTCACCCTAACCTGAACAGATCATTTCTGTTACGGACAGACCTTTTCATCCCTAGTTCTAGAATATCTCATTCACCCAAAGTCATGTGTCCTTCCCAATCACCACTGTGTGCAATGGAGATGGCTGTGCCCCTTTCAGCACTTTGATATGTTAATTCTCAAGCAAACCCCCATTCATTCATTCATTCATTCATTCATGATCTTTTAGGTGGAGTACTAAATTGAGATTGCCAAGGGAACAAGATATTTGGGTCACAAGGCATAAGAAGTACAGGGGTTTGCTATAATTATCTAAAAGTTATTAGACCAGACTATCCATTTTATAAAAGTGATTCCCATAGACACCTACTAAGAGTTTCTTTGTGCTATTACACAGCCCAGCAGGCAGCTTTCAGTTCAATAATTCTTTATTTTATTTTATTTACTAAAAACTTAATTGCCATATAGCATAATGGGTTTATGATGGATCAGAGAAGTGCCACATTATGGTGGTCCCTGAACAAAGACAGCCTGAAAACCTGATTCGTTCTAAGAACTTATTTCTTCAAATTTTTCTGGGAACTGTTTTCTTGAACAAAAGACTTGCTCCATATTTATTGAAACACTACTGTCCAATGTGATATGGAAAAGAAATGAGGAACCTCTCTTATCAGAGGATTTTCCCTTCTGACCCTGACTGATGAAGAATACCACGCAGAACCACAAACAGATGTTATCAATGTAATCCCACCTGCTGTTTGCAATAGAAATGGGATAATTCATTGCTTCCAATGGTATTTGCTTCTTTCAATCCTGACATTTTCACAACACACACACATATGTGGGTGTACCCCAGCATGGGTGTTTGTGGGCTAACATTTCAGCCATCATGCTTCAGAGTCACAAGCAAAGATCACTGGGGCTGGAGAGATAGCCTAGCGGTTGAGAGCAACAACTGCTCTTGCAGAGGACCGAGGTTCGATCCCCAGCACCCACATGGTGGCTAAGAACCATCTGTAACTCCAATTCCAGGAGAACTCCAGTTCCAGGGGAACCTGAGACCCTCTTCTGACCTCCGCAGCATTGCACGACACAGGTGCACAAAACCTACATGCAGACAGTACATTCATACACATACCAAAATAAATAAAATAAAATAAAAAAGATCACAAGACCTCTCTATTTAAGACTTTCGAGTTGGGATGACATGTGATGGTATGGAGGTCTAGGATTGGCCGCTAGGAGGTGATGTCACATTGTCTGTCCCAAACCTATATAAGCTGCTCGCCCTGTAAGAATAAAGAGAATTCCTGCTAGGCGTGGTGGCACACACCTTTAATCCCAGCATCAGGAGGCAGAGGCAGGCCTGTAAGAATAAAGAGAATTCCTGCTAGGCGTGGTGGCACACACCTTTAATCCCAGCATCAGGAGGCAGAGGCAGGCGGATCTCTGTGAGTTCAAGGCCAGCCTGGTCTACAGAGCGAGCTCCAGTCCAGCTGGGACTAAAGGGAGTCCCTGTCTCAAAAATACAAAAAAAAAAAAAAAAAAAAAAAAAAGAATAAAGAGAATTCCTACAAGTTGTGCCACCATGAGATCTCTGAGTTGTTATTGCACACAAGTTTTCCTTAGCCAGATTGATCATGGAACTGTTAATCTTACAGCTAGCTGTGAGTGGGTGGTCACAAAGGCTCCAGCCTCCCGCCACAGGTTTGGCCATGTGTGGGGGCTGTGGAAGTCAACAGCTTCCTGGCTGGGTTTGGCTGCAGGGTTACCAACTCCTCAGCTGCAGGTTTGTCACAAAGCTATCAATCAGCTTCAGCTTCGAGGTTGATGTGCCTATCAGTACATCGGCCGGTGCCAACGCTTTCCAGGCCTTGGACGATTTAGGATCTGTGAGTTCGGCTAGTGGTTACCGAGTCCCCAGCGGCTACAGTGGGGAATAGTTCAAAAAACTACCATTCTTGGAGCCAGGGTGTCATCCGCTTAATCCAGCCGGGGATCGGATGGGGTCAGATCTTAGCGAGTCAAGGCTTAGAACCATTGTAAGCTACCATAGTGTAGTCGCAGAGTGTATCAGATCGTCAGAGATCCGCGTGACTCAAAAAAAAAAAATAAAATGGTACGAGGTGCTTGCAGCATGGAGCACAAGACCAGACCAGCCATGGGTTTGCTGATGGCGGTCAGTCACCTCCGACACGGTTTTACTGAACGTATACACATATCCTTACAGTGTAAAAAGGTGCATAGGATCTGCTGTTTTTTTATGTTTAGGGTACAGAAATAAAGGTTAAAAATAATTTCGTGTAAATTCATATATATTAACCTCCCTATGTCCAAAACATTTTAAGATTGATTTTAGTTACAAGGTTAGGTAAGAGTCCTCTTTTTAACAGAAGGCATCCCCCCAAAGTTATTCCCACAAACTATATATGTACCCATTTCATTCTAATTTGAGCTATTCTCATACACTATCTTTTTTAGAGTGATAAAAACTATGAAGACTTTAAATTGGAAAACAAACCCCAGTTCTAGGGTTACCTTTTTTTTTTTTGTCTTTTCAAGACAGGGTCTCCCTGTAGCCCCAGCTGTTCAGGAACTCACTCTGTTAGACCAGACTGGTCTTGAACTCACAAAGATATGCCTGCCTCTGCCTCCCAGTGCTAGGTTAAAGGCCGCGCCACCAAGCCTGGCTTAGGGTTATCTTTTTTTTTTTTTAAGGCAATTTTTATTGAAGCTTGTGCATGTTCATACCAATTTCCAATCAAGTCTAAGACCCACTCCCCCTTCCTTGCCCCACCCCCCACCCCACCAGAGCTCATGCATTCTGCCAAACATGTTTTTCATCTTTTTCTCAGTCTCTTTTAAAATTTTCAATGGAGAAGTTTACTGTTTTGAGCAGAAGTTCACTGTTTCAGTCAGGTCTTTGACCCAGTCTTTTGTTGTTGTTCCTTCCAATCTGCATCACTCCAAAATATGCATATATGCATGCCACATATATCTTTTAGAATCTTTAGCTTTCTGATTTCTTTTTTTCTAATCAGACACTTTTTATAGCTATAAAAAAGTCAAGATACACCCAGGTGTGGTGGCACATGCCATTAATCCCAGCACTGGGTAGGCAGAGGCAGGTGAATCTCTGAGTTCAAGGCCAGCCTAGTCTACATTATTAGTTTCAGGCCAGCCTGGGCTATAAGGAGACCCTGTCTCAAAAAGACCCAATAAATAAATAAAAATAAGGTCAAGATACTTGTTACTGGATATTTTTTTGAGACAGTCTTACTATGTAGCCTGGCTGGCCTGAGCTGGTCTAGAACTTGCTAAGTAGACCAGGCTAGCCTTGAGCTCACAGAGATCTGCCTGGCTCTGCTTCTCAAGTGCTGGGTTTTAAGGTGTGCTACCATGCCTGACTTTAAAAAAATATGTATTCACTTATGTTTCTGCAGAGGGGTGCGTGCGTGTGTGTGCGTGTGTGTGTGTGTGTGTGTGTGTGTGTTCGCCACAGTGCACAAATTAAGGTCAAAAGTGCACAAACTGGCCGGGCATGGTGGCACATGCTTTTAATCCCAGCACTCACGGCAGGCAGATCTCTGTGAGTTCAAGGCCAGCCTGGTCTACACAGTGAACTCCAGGCCAGCTAAGACTAAAAGGAGACCCTGTCTCAAAAAGACCAAAAAAATAATAAGAAACTGCACAAATTAAGGTCAAAGGACAAGTTTTGCAATTGTTGTTCTCCTTCCACCATGTGAGTTATAGAGTATGAACTCATGTCATCAGGCTTAGTGGCAGCAAGTGCCTTTACCTGCTAAGCCATCTTGCCAACCCCCAATTCTTTTTTCTTTGCTTCTTCTCATTTTCTTTTCTGTGTAGTCCAAGCAGGTATGGAAGGCAAAGTCCTCCTGCTTCCGTTTCTGAAATGCTGGAATTACAGGGTGTGCAACTGTTCAACTTTGAGGCTACTTTTTTCCATCCTGTTAAGAACAGCTTACCAAGGGCTGGAGAAGACCCAGGTTCAGTTCCCTGAATCCACATGGCAGCTATCACCTGTAACTCCAGTTTCAGGAAATCCAACACCACTTCTAGCCTCCAAGGGCATTGCATGCATGGGTATACTTATATGCATGTAGGCAAAACAGTCACATACATTTTCAAACAAACCCCAGCTTACTTGCTCTAATGTAGCTATAGCTGGGAGTAGGAGTGCATGTTGGAAGGGGGCAAATGACCTTCCAATATTATGCACACAGAGGATATTTTAAGAGTCCCGTGAGCCAGGTGTGGTGGCACATGGCTTTAATCCCAGTACTCAGGAGGCAGAGGCAGGAGGATCTCTGAGTTCAAGGCCAGCCTGGTCTACATAGTGAGCTCCAGGCCAGCTGGGACTAAAGAGAGAGACCTTTCCTCAAGAAGATTAAAAATAAAAAAGAATTCCATGAATTTGGAAGGCATTGTACCAATCTCTTACTAAAGTCTACTCTTAGGCACAGTAACCTATTGTATGCACAAATCAGCTACACTGATTAACAATACTACAATAGATGCTCTCATATCTTTGAATTATTGGCCAATTCTGTTTTCTTAGACAGTGCACTAATTTTTTTAAATACACAATGCTGATTTGTTGTATCTATTCATTTGTAGATTCTGGAAACACATGTTTTTCATTTCTCCTACCATAATCAATAATGTCATCTTTGATGATCTCAATTGTGACAAATGATATCATACTTTATTTGTATTGTTTTTGTTTTGTATAATTTTTATTGTTAGTATACTTCAAACTGTGTGTATGTGTGTGCATGTGTTTTAATTATTTCGTGTAACTGGTTAGTCATTTCTCACTAGAATAATATGGTCTATGGGCTTGAAGAACAAATGTAGTCAGTTACATCTTAATTAATTTTCACTATTTCCCAGATGCCTTGCACATGCCCTGTTAGAAGTCATTTCTTCTGCTGGAGGTTTCTGTTGCTCTTGTGATTGTCCAAGATCCTGAGGGGGCCTGCTCAACAGCTTGGAGAGAAACAAAATCCTTGCCTATGGTGGCCTCCTTCAACATGGGCCTTTGCACATCCAAATAAAGTCTTCCAAACTTTATCTTGGTGAAAAAGGCCAAAGGGCCAGAAGAAAACATGCGTAGGCTTTGGGCAGCATCTGAAAGAAAGACAAGAAAGGAAAAGTTACACTTTTCTGAGCTAGGACTCAGAAGACCAGGGAGACTTACCTGTGTTGTTACGGCTCTGTACATGACTGCCCCAAGATAATTTTTTTTTTTGGCAAGCTCTCCTTGTAGTCCCCTTTGGCCTAGAACATGCTATGTAGATCAGGCTGGCCCCGGTATCACAGAGATCCACCCACCTATGCCTCCTGAGTATAGGACTAAAGGCATATATGTCACCATGCATGGCTTATTTTGTTTTTTGGTTTTTGGGGGGAGGGGGAGTCTCTCTCCAAGTTAAGTCTTCATTGACTAACTCATCACAGAATATCGACTTTATGATGTAAAAATTTAAAGTAATGGGGCTGGAGAGATGGCTGAGCAGTGCTTAAGAGTACTGTCTGCTCTTGCAGAGGACTTGGGTTCAGTTCCCATCACCCACATGGTGGCTAACAACTGTTTGTATCTCTAGTTCCAGGGTAATCAGATAGCTTCTTCTGACTTCATGGAGCACAGCATGATATGAGTACACTTACACACAGGCAGGCAATACACTCATACACATAAAATAAAAATAATAGGGGCTGGAGAGATGGCCTAGCAGTTAAGAGCGCCGACCGCTCTTACAGAGGAGCCGGGTTCGATCCCCAGCACCCACATGGCGGCTGAGAACCGTCTGAAACTCCAATTCCAGGAGAACTCCAGTTCCAGGGGAAATCCAACACCTTCTTCTGACCTCCACGGCATTGCACGACATGGATGCACAAACTTGCATGCAGACAGTACATTCATACACATGCAGAAATAAATAAGATTAAAAAAATAATAATAAATAAAATTTTTAAAAATTAAATTATAAAATTTACTCAATTATTTGAGATGCAATCCTAACCCCTTATCATGTATGTTGTTTTCGGTTTCTTACTTTTTTTCAGTTTTTTGTTAAATTGGCAACTTAGGATGCAAAATTTTTGTTTGTTTGGTTGGTTTTTGGTCTTTTTGAGACAGGGTTTCCCTACAGCCCTAGCTGTCCTGGAACTCACTATGTAGACCAGGCTGGCCTTGAACTCACAGAGATCTGCCTGCCTCTGCCTCCTGAGTGCTGGGATTAAAGGTGTGTGCCACCACACCAGGCCAAATTATTTTATTTTTAAACTTCTAAAAATTTAAAACAATAGGAGATCTCCCGAGTCCAGCTGAGGCAAGCGCAGGTAGGTAGTGAGCAGCTGGGTGCTTCAGCAAGGATGATTGCTGATTGATTTAATATAGTTAATCTGTTAATCCAGTTGTCTTTGGCTTAACTGGCTTTGCGGCTATGGGGACGGAGTTATCGTCCCAGCTGGTATTAAAGGTGGTGTTGAGTCTTAAGATCTGAGATCTCCCAGTCCAGCTGAGGCAAGCAGAGGTGCAAACTATGAAAGCAAGAAGAACCTGGAGCAAAGCATTCCCAGTGTTAAAGGACAATAGATGACAACCCAGGTTACTATACCCAGCAAAAATGTCGATTATAATTGAAGGAGAGAGAAAAACCTTCCATGACATAAACAAGTTGAAAGAATACATGTCCGGAAAACCAAGCCTTCAGAGAATACTTGAAGCAATTCAAAGAACAGAAGAAAGGAGCAACCATCCCCAGGCACCTAGAAAGAGAAATCAATAAAAGCATAACAGCAGAAGTAGAAACCTAAACCCAAACCGAAAATGGATAACAAGGCAAAAGGAAGCACAACAAACCTATCAGTCATAACTTTAAATATTAATGGACTAAATTCCCCAATCAAAAGACATAGACTGGGAGAATGGATTAGGAAACAGAATCCATCAAAATGCTGTCTACAAGAAACACATCTCACCTTCAAGGATAGGTACCACCTTAAAGTGAAAGGATGGAAAAAAATATTCCAAGCAAATGGTACCAAAAAGAAAGCAGGTGTTGCTATTTTAATATCACACAAATTAGATTTCAAAGTAAAAGAAATCAGAAGAGACAAAGAAGGCCATTACATTTTTATTAAAGGAACAATTCACCAAGAAGATTTCACAATCATGAATATATATGCCCCAAACTCTGGTGCACCAAACTTTATAAAGACAATTCTCCAGGACCACAAGTCACACACTAACCCCAGTACACTCATAGTAGGGAACTTCAATACCCCACTGAGTCCTTTGGATAGGTCAACAGGACAAAGAATAAACAGAGAGACAT
>VZQC01003433.1:747071-866000 GCA_009823505.1 Rhizomys pruinosus
GAACTTCTGCTCAAAACAGTCACCTTCCTCATGGAGAATATTGAGAAAGACTGAGAAAGAGATGAAAAGCATGTTTGGCAGAATGCATGAGCTCTGGTGGGGTGGGGGAGTGGGGGGGGGGAACACAGGTCTAGATTTGATAAAAAAATAAAAATAAATAAATTAAAAAAAATTTAAAACAATATAGCTTAGGTTAAATATTATTTTCTAGCTAGGTATACTGGAACTCCCCTTTAACATCAGCACTTAGCAGGCAAGGGCAGGTGGATCTCTGTGAGATAGAGGCCAGCCTGGATTACATAGGGAGTTCCAGGTCAGCTGGGGCTACAAGGAGACCCTGGTTCAATAAATAAATAAACAAACCAACAACACATTTTATTTTCCAAAGCTGAAGTTGCTCATTTGGAGCTCAGTTTTCCTAGCTGATGTATAGAAACAACTTCCCAGCACCTACTGTTCGATGATCCACCTCTGCCAGTCAAGTCCCTTTTTCTCCCCCCTTGGAAAGAGTTTAAGAAAACTTTGATAGGTCCAGTGAGATGGCTCAAATGGTAAAAATGTTTGCTGCCCAGCCAGATAAACAGTGCAATTCCCAGAACCCATGCTCATTGTGGAAGAGAAGGAGAAAACTGATGCTCAGAGTTGACCTTTGAAATCTCATGACACTTGGGAGGCAGAGGCAGGTGGATCTTTGTGAGTTCAAGGCCAGCCTGCTCTACAGAGTGAGTTCCAGGACAGCTGAGGCTACAGGGACACCCTGTCTTGAAAAGACAAATAAATAAATAAGGCATAAACCTGTGCTAACATGTTATAAAGTTTATTTTCACTTATGCATATGTGTATGTGCATCTGTGTGCAGGTGCCTTTAGGGACCAGAAGAGGGCACTGGATGCCTGCAGCTGGACTTACAGGGGCTTGTGAGCTGCCCCACATAGCCAACCCAAACTCCAGTACTCTTTGAAGAGCAGCAAACACCCTTAAACCTCTGAGACACCACTAAAGCCCAACGTTTTTAGTTAGTCAAATATATAGACTCCACTTTTATTTCTTAGTTCATCAAGTTTAGATATTTGCATCCCTAAATGTATAAGAAAATCCACATACTCTTTTTGTTAATTTTAATATTTCACTTTTTTTTTTTTTTTGAGATGGGGTCTCACTATGTAGCAGTGGCTGGCCTGGAACTCACCATACAGACCAAGGTAGCCTTGAACTCACAGAGATCCGTTTACCTCTTTCTCCTGAATGCTGGGACTAAGAGCATTAGCCACCATGCCTAGTACATCCTTTCACCTTTAAGCATTTCATTTCTTATTTATTTGGTAAAGGAAAGAGTGATCTAAATTTATTTTTGCTGTAGATGAAAAACCAGTTGTTGATGGGCATTATGGCACTCACCTTTACTCCTAGAATTCAGGAGGCCACCCTTGTCTGTGGGCCTTCTCTGGCTGGTTGTCAGTCTACACCCTACTGAGGGTAAATTCGATAGAGCAAAAAAATCACTCCAGGAATGTGTCATAGGGTGGAACTCAAAACTTTATTTTCCAGTAGAGGTGTATAGGAAGCTTCTACCAATCAGCACAGAGAGCATCAGAGTGTATCCAATCATTGAAAAGGTCAACCTAATCATGCAGTTACATAGTCCTCAGCCTACAGATGCTTCTATAGATGATCATGTGTTGTTTACAAGCCCAACGTGGGGGCTACTAATATCAGAAGGGGGGGCTGCATGCAGCTGTTGCCAGGAAGGGTGCCATGTTGATGGCACAGCAAGAAATTCAGCAATGTGGCTTACTAATCAGGCCCAGGAGAGGCCTACATGTCTCCCTTTCTTACTTATAAATTGCCCCAAGGTGGGGAGACATGGAAATCCATCTGTAACACATTATAGATCAGCTCATTTGGCTGGACGCAGGAGGCCTGTAAGCAGGAGTCCCAAGTTTGATTGACAGCCTTCTAGAAAGAAAACATATTCCCCTTCTCAGAGGGCTGGGCGAGTAAAGCAGTTGATGAGATTTATGGGAATGAGAAAGAAGAAATCCAGGGATAAGCAGGTAGAGAAAAAAGTGGCATTGCCGAAGTTTGACCTCTCATGGCAGGAGAAGTTGATGGTATGGGCCTCTTGGTGAAAGAAAGAATGGCCATACACATTGCAGGAGGAGTGGAGGGTCACTCATCATCTGTTTTGTTTTCACAGTTATGTCTCAGGTTCTCCTGCTGTGGGAGTAGTTCTTACATAATGAGGTGTCCTCAGTAACACAAACACCTGAGATCCATCTTTCAAAAGCATTGGCCTTTAGGACCTTTCCCAACTACTCAACCCTAACTAGTTGACCCTGACTGCCTGTCCTTGACCTGACCCTGATCTGACCCTAACCTGACCACTTGTCCCTAAACTGTCCCTAACCTGTCCTTGGCCACCTGTCCCTAACCCTCTTTCCCTCTCTCTTTATGGGACCAAGGACTAGAGAAGGTCCAAAGGCAGAAGTAGGACACAGGTGCTTGCACTTTTGGACTAATTTGTTTATCTTGACTCATTATTAAAGACTTTGATATATAAAGAAAAACACAAAGCCGGGCGTGGTGGCGCACACCTGTAATCCCAGCACTTGGGAGGTAGAGGCAGGCAAATCTCTGTGAGTTCAAGGCCAGCCTGGGTCTACATAATGAGTTCCAGGACAGCTGGGACTACAGGGAGATCCTGTCTCAAAAATACCAAAAAAAGAAAAAAAGAAACAAAACAAAACAAAACAAAACACAAAGCCATTCCTAACGTCTCCATTCAAATTAGACCAAGATTTCTAGCTTATTTTATTGGCAGCTTATTTCAGACAGGGTTCCCCAGTGGCTGTCTTGAACCTCAATATATAGGCTAATCTGGCTTCAAACTCCCACAGAAGTCCACCTGCCTCTGCCTCCAGAACACTAGAACTAAATCCTATGTTATTAAGTTCATCTCAAAAGACAGTTTTGTTTTGTTTTGTTTTGTTTTGTTTTTTGTTTTGTTTGAGACAGCTGGCCTGGAACTCACTCTGTAGACCAGGCTGGCGTTGAATTCACAGATATCTGACTGCCTCTGCCTCCCGAGTGCTAGGATTAAAGGCGCCACCATTCCTGACTTAAAGACAGTTCTTAGCCACCATGTGGGCACTGGGAATCGAACCTGGGTCCTCTGAAAGAGCAGTCAGTGATCTTAACCACTGAGCCATTTCTCCAGACCCTCAAAAGACAGTTTTAAAGCAGATAAAGATGAAGGGGGGTGATGAAGATCTTAAGAGCAAGGAGGAGGGGTCTCTAGTCCACCCCTCCATGCCAGAAAGGGCCATGAGGTGCTGAGTTAGTTTCCCAGCAGGTAGGGGCTCATGGAGGAGTCGCTGACTCCTGGGGCCAAGAAATGTTGGTCAGGGGGTTCCAGGAAAAGTATGCCTTGTCCAGTGAGCATGAACCCCATCCTCTTTGGTGGCCTTCCTTATCTCTGACAGGGACTGAGGGCTATGGGGATACCATGGCAAAGGGCGTTGTGGTGTTGGTACCAGGTTCATCAGAAAAGTGTGGACTGGGGTGCTGATGGAGAGGAAAAGGAATCCTGTGAGGGGAAACCCCATCCAGCCTGCCTGGGGGAAAGTTTTGCCTCAGCCCATCCCTGGTCCCTTTCCTTGCAAAGAGGCGAGACCAGGAGGTATTGGGTTCCTCCTGAGGGGGCCAATAGGGTGGCAAGGAAGGATAGGAAGATGAAGGGGTGTGGGGTGGTGAAACATTCGAGGGTGGTGACTCTTCCTTCACTGACTCTGATATTGGTACAGCACCACTTTCTGTTTCCTGCTCAGCCTGCAGCTGCTCACATGAAGGAAGCTTCCTTCGTAACGAGCAGGTCCAACGCAGCCCTGCTAAGGGAAGGGGGAGCACAGTACCCGCCTGTGGCTACTGTAGGGGACTGGCCTCTCAATGCAGAGACCAGCCAGTTACTTCCATAACCCGACCTGAGAGGTCCCTCCACCTCAGGTCCTCAGCCTGGGACAACAGAACGTTTCCCACTCTGGCTGTGATTTCCCACCTGCCCAGAGGCTGCTGGCCCCTGGACAGGAATTTCAGGCTGATGGCTGATGGCCTATCTTCAGCCTATGTCCACTGACAACTCACTTCACCACACCAGCTATCCAGATTGGTGGTCAGAGAACCCCTGCCCAACCCACTGGCCACCAGAAAGAAATGCAGGCCTGCTTTGGCCTGTATGCTCGCAAAAAAATGACGGCCCAGAATTCTGTAATGATGGTAATGGAGAATTCAGTTTATTGCCCGCTACGGCCTGCCTTTATAGGAAAAAATGACGTCAGCTCCCAGAAACAATCACAGACCCCCAATTCCCCACCACTGCCTGGGCCATGTTGTCTACTCCTTCTTGAGGCGGGGTTAGAGAAATCCCCCGTCTCCCATTTCCGCGGTGCCCTGAGGGGTGCTAGCTGAGAACTAGCCCCCAATTCAAACTGGATCACAAGGTGAACTTTTCCTGTCGGGCGGCTCCTTGGGGGGAGAAGCAGTTTCTTTCTGCCTTTGGCCCTGCACGCAGCCTTGGTGGCCTTCCGCTCTAGATCCTGCTCTCTTTCCTCTTCATCCAACAAGGGGCAAAATCTAGCAGGGTCCTCCATAGCTCCTGGGCCTGACTTTCATTAACTTCCATGCCCTGAGACTGGAGCAGAGTACGCAGGCACTTGGTGTGACAGTCAGTTGGCGTGACAGTGAATTACTCATTGAGGGGAGCACTCACCTGAAACTCCAGGCTTGTAGCAGGTCTGCGGTCCCCTGCAGGCGCCAAATGTGGCACCTTCTCCAGCCACACTCTACCAAAGGTAAATGCAATGGAGCAAAAGACCACCCTGGGAGTGTGTCACAGGGGGAAATTCAAAACTTTATTTTCCAGTAAAGGGTGTATAGGAAACTTCTACCAATCAGCACAAGAGAGCATCGGAGTGTATCCAATCATCGAAAAGGTCAACTTAATCAAATCATGCAGTTACATAGTCCTCAGCCTACACATGCTTCTATAGATGATCACACATTGTTTACAAGCCCAACATGGGGGGCAACTAGTCTCAGAGAGGGGGCTGCATGCAGCTGTTGCCAGGAAGGGTGCCATGTTGATGGCACAGCAAGAAATTCAGCAACGTGGCTTACTAATCAGGCCCAGGAGTGGCCTACAAGTTCCAGGCTAGCCAGAGCTTGCCTCAAAAAATTAAATTAAACTTAAAGCCAGTTGTATAATCAAATATTGAATAATTTAATTTTCACAGTTTAAGAACAATATATAGGCACCTCTCAGAGCAAATAATTTCAAAACTTTTACTTTTAATTAATTCAATTTGTAGTAGTAGGGAGTAAGGATAGGGCTTTAAATATGCTATGTAAGCACTCCACTGAGCTACATCCCAGTCCTTTTTTACTTTTTGAGACAGGGTCTCCCAAAGCTGCCAGGATGGCTTTGAACTTGGGATCTTGTTGCTTTAGCTCCTCAAGTACTAAGATTACAAGTACTTAAAAAAAAATTATGTGAGTGTATTGCCTGCATGTAATTAGGGGCACCCCTGTTATGCAGTGCTCACAGGGGCCAGAGGAGGGCATTGGATCCCCTGAAGCTGGAGTTAAAGCAATTGTTAGCTGCCACATGGCTGTACACATGTGTATGAGTGCACATGATACATGCATGTGTGGAGGTCATAGGACAAGTTGCAGAAGTTGGTTCTCTACTTCCATGATGCAGTTCTTGGGTTTATGACCTGCTGAGCCATCTCACTGGGCCTATGTTTTATTTTTAAATTATTTATTTATTTATTATTTATTGTCTTTTTGATATAGGGTCTCCCTATAGCCATATGTGGCTTGGAACGCCTATGTAGAGCAGGCTGGCCTCAATCTCATATAGATCTGCCTTCCTCTGCCTTTCAAGAGCTGAGATGAAATGCGTATATCACCACACCCAGCCTTATTTTTATTTTTAATTATGTGTGTACATGTAAGTATGTGCCCATTAGTGCAGTGCTGTAGAAACCAGGAAAGGACAACAGATTTCCTGAAGCTGGAAGTACAGGTGGCTGTAAGCTACCCCATGTGGGTGCTGGGAATCAAACTCCAATCTTCTGTAAAAGCAGAAAGTGCTCTTACTGATAAGAATCACTCCAGTCCAAGCCCAAATGTTTTATTAAAATATTCTTATTGAAATTTTGCGTATTTCATACACACCTTAGTCATCTTCCTACTCCCTTTCCCATTGGCGCAGTCCCACAGCCTCCCCACTGGAGTTCATGCATTCTCTCTTTTATGTTAAGGCTTATCTAGCAGATTTAGTGTCTCCAGACATCCCTCAGTGCAAGCTTATCCACTCGGGTTTTGTCAGCCTATCTAGAGTCACTACTCCCTTAAGGATTCGCTTTAGATCACCCAACAGTAATCAGCTTCCCTATAGTTCTTTGGTTAAGACTGGAGCCTGCTGCCCATTTCCACACTTCAATGTTGGCTTTTTGTCTGCTTGAGTTTCCATGGTATGTTTGCATGCTATCACCATTGCTGTAAGTTCATATAAGCAAGGTTATACAGAGCCTATACACCTCTGGTTTCATATGGTCATGCACCTCCTCCCTTGGGTCTTACGATTTTTCTGCCCTCTCTTCCAAAAGGGTCCCTGAGCCCTTGGTGGGTGAAGTTTAATACAGCAGGAGTCCTGTCCAAGGACCCACACTCTGCAGACTTTTATTCTCTATGCTTTGGCCCTTTGTGGCCCTTTGTGTTCATTGTCCTCTTTTTTAAAAAATATTTTTATTGGGGCTGGAGGGATGGCCTAGCGGTTAAGAGCGCCGACCGCTCTTGCAGAGGACCCGGGTTCGATCCCCAGCACCCACATGGCGGCTGAGAACCGTCTGCGACTCCGGTTCCAGGAGAACTCCAGTTCCAGGGGAATCCGAGACCCTCTTCTGACCTCCGCGGCATCGCACGACACGGGTGCGCAAACCTGCATGCAGACAATACATTCATACATAAAAAATAAAAATAAATAAATTAAAAAAAAAATAAAAAAAAATATTTTATATGGGCTGGAGAGATGGCCTAGGGGTTAAGAGCGCCGACTGCTCTTTGCAGAGGACCCGGGTTCGATTCCCCAGCACCCACATGGCTGCAAAACACTGTCTTTAATATCCAGTTCCAGGGGAATTCGACACCTCTTTCTTCGACCGTCTCACCGCATTGCACAACATGGGTGCACAAACCTGCATTGCAGACAGTACATTCATATACATATGAAAGATAAGTAAAATTTAAAAAATTAAAAAAATATATTATTGGTATTATTGTCTTCTTTGAGACAAGGTCTCCCTGTAGCCCACTGTCCGGGAACTCACTCTGTAGACAGGCTGGACTTGAAACTCACAAGATGATCTACCTATCTCTGCCTCCTGAGAGGAATTAAAGGCGTCACCAACACCATGCCCAGCTGGATTTTGAAATTTATTTATTTTTTTAAAAATACATGCTTTAAAGTTAAAAAATTTTATTTCTGTATGTGTATGAATGTGTCGGCATGTAGGTTTGTGCACCCACGTCGATGCCATTGCGGAGGTCAGAAGAGGTCTCAAGATTCCCTGGATGGGGTTCTCCGGAATTGGAGTATCAGACGGTTCTTAGCCGCATGTGGGTGTCTGGGATCGAACCCGGTCCTCGCAAGAGCAGTCCGGCGCTCTACCGCTAGGCTATCTCTCCAGCCCCAAATTTTAATAAATTAAAAAAGGGGGGGGGAGTGGGGCCAGGCGTGGTGGGGCCAGGCAGGGTGGGGCAGGCATGTGTGGGGCCAGGCGGGTGGCACACAGCCTTTAATCCTACAGCAACTCGGAGGCCAAGGCAAGTGGATCTCTGTGAGTTCAAGGCCAGCCTGGTCTACAAGTGAGGTCCAGGATCACTGGAGCTACAGAGGACTGGCTCCAAAGCCCCCCCTCAAAATTTCAATAAATCAAAAAACAATATTTTAATAATTAAAAAATTAAAAAAGCATGAAGATAATAAAAAAAAAAACCTAAGAACATGGAAGCAAAATAGTTTTGGCTGAGAAATCACTCCACTTGCTTTTATTAATAATTGAATTGGAGACGGGGCATTGGGGCACTATGCTTAATCCTAGCACTTCGGGAGGCAGAGGCGGCAGATATTTCTGATTAAGCCCCCTGGTCTACGAGGGTGATTCCAGGACGCTTGGGGCCTCAGCGGAACCCTGTCCAAAAACACACACCACACACACCAAAAAAAAAAAAAAAAAAAAAAAAAATTGATTTGGAGAAAAGTCTTCATTCTTCAAAATATTTCATATTTTTCACAACCTGTACAGATACTACCTTTGTGCAATTAACCATCACTCCTTGACTGAATTATTACGGTATCTAGAACCTAGCTGGGCTTCTTCCTCCACTCTGACACTCTACTGGTAACTTCTTGAGGAAGCAGCCACAGCAAATCTTTTCATGATTCTATGTTGCTCAAAATCCAAGGCTTCACACTTCACTCAATCATCTTAAAATGGGAGTAAGTATTCACTCCAGTGGAGGAAAAATTTCCAAGGGACACTTAAGAATAATTGACTTGAAGGCTGGAGAGATAGCTCAGTGGTTAAAAGCACTGATTGTTCTTGAACAGGACAAGGGTTGGATTCCCAGCACTCAGATGGCTAATAACCATCCATAACTCCAGTTCCAGGGGACCTTGGAATGCCATCTTCTGCTCTTCATGGCCATTGCATGACACAGGTGCACTTACATACATGCAGGCAATACACTAATACACATAAATAGAAATAAAAATGTAAAGAGATTGCTTTGATTGCTTTTATATGCACAATGTGTCATCATACATACACTAATACACATAAATAGAAATAAAAATGTAAAGAGATTGCTTTGATTGCTTTTATATGCACAATGTGTCATCATACATAAAAATGTGTATAGTTTTTTTAATTAAAAAGTACTGCTTTGATGGGCTGGAGAGATGGCTCAGATTAAAAGCACTGGTTGCAGCCGGGTGTGGTGGCACATGCCTTTAATCCTAGCACTTGGGAGGCAGAGGCAGGCGGATCTTTGTGAGTTCAAGGCCACCCTGGTCTACAGAGTGAGTTCCAGGACAGCTGGGGCTATAGGGAGACCCTGTCTTGAAAACACCAATAATAATAATAATAATAATAATAATAATAATAATAATAATAATAGCATTGGTTGCTCTTGCAGAGGACCTGGATTTGTTTCCTAGCACCCACATGGTGGTTAACTGAACTCTAGTTCAAAGAGATCTGACACCATCTTCTGACCTCCAAAGGCATTGCACAACATGGGTACACCTACATACATGCAAACAATACATTCATACAGATGAAATAAAAATAATAAAATAAAAAATTAAATTTGGGGGCTCTGGAGATGAAACCCAGGGCCTTTGTCTGCTGAGTAAACACTTTCACTGAGTACCACTCCTAGACCATTAGGTTTTTTAAAATTATTATTTTTGTTGAGACAGGTTCTCCCAATAGCCCTAGCTGGCCTAGAATTCACTATGTACACCAGGCTGGCCAGGATCTCACAGAGATTCGCTTGCCTCTGCTTCACAAGTGCTGGAATTACAGGCATGTGCCACCATACTTGGCCTCAGTTTTTTGTGGGGTTTTTTTTTTTTGTTTGTTTGTTTTTTGTTTTTTTGTCTTTTCGAGACAGGGTCTCCCTGTGGCCACAACTGTCCTGGAACTCACTCTGTAGACCATGCTGGCCTTGAACTCACAAAGATCCACCTGCCTCTGCTTCCCAAGTTATTAGGATTAAAGGCATGCACCATCATGCCTGGCTGGCCTCATTAGTTTTTGATGCAATGCTTAAGTCCCTAAATAAAAAGACAGAATTGGTAAGAGAACCCTCCTTCATCCTAATAATGTTACATAGATTTATGTATTGAAATTAATTAATTTATTGAAATTAATTAGGAAAAAATAATTAACTAATTAATGTTATTAAAAGACTTCTCTGTAAGTGCACCCACGTTATACAATGCCCATGGAGGACAGAAGAGTGTGTCAGTGTTAGCCCATGGGTACTGGATTGGAACCTGATCCTCTGCAAGGGCAGCCAGTGCTCTTAAAACACTGAGCCATCTCTGCAGCCCCAAAGCCTAGCAATGTCAGTTCTGGGGACAGAACTCAAGTCCTCATGATTACAGATATGCACTGTTCCTGTGATCCATCTCCCTAACCTCTAATGTGTGTTGACTGAGCCACTGTTAACTCTATGTTTGATTCACTAGCTAGAACTCAAAATAAGGTCACTTGTATATTTACACAAAAAGAGAAAAGGAAAATCATGTATGGTATCTCTTAATGTGCATGGGAAAGATATTTATTACCACAGAATTCTGAGATATGTGGGGTAAGTTACTTCCTTCTTTGCCTCACTTGATTCATACTTTTCTGCACAGGCATCCTTGGTCATTTCAGTGAACGATGCTTTAACTTAATGCAGTTAACATTGAAAATTCTATTCTGTAGCTTATTTTTTTTCTAGGAAATATATTTATGTCTGTTGGCCTACTCATTACATACTTCCTGATTATTGTCACAAACTGTAATATTTGGAATTTGGAATAATGTAATAATAAAATATGCCACTTAAAAAGACTTTCTCAAAAGAAAACTGGTTATGGTACCACATACCTGTAGACCCAGTACTTGGCAGGTAGAGGCAGGAGGATCAGGAAGAAGTTAAACATCAGGTTGGCAACATAGGAAGTTCAAGGCCAGCCAGAGCTATATGAGACCCACCTTAAAAAACAAAAGCAAGGCTGAGCCTTAGTACCAGCACCTGGGAGGCAGAAGCAGGTGGATCTTTGTGAGTTTGAGGCCAGCCAGGGCTACATATTAAGAACCAGTCTCAGAAAAATAAATACATAAATAAAAAATCAAGGGCTGAGGATGTAGTTCAGTTGGTAGTGTTTGCCCTGGGTTTGATCACTAGCACTGCAGCCTCCCCTGCACGGTGGTGCATGCTTGTAATCTCAGCATTCAGGATGTGAAGGCAGGAAGAAAAGTTCAAATTCATCCTTTGTTGACCTGGTACCTGGTAGACTATGGTCTCAAATTTACAATCCTCCTTTGCCTCCTAAGTGCTGGAATTACAGTTGTATGCCATCATGCCCCATTCCTAGTCTTTTCAAAGACACAAACATTAAAAAAACACAACAGAGAGCTGGCCAGCAAGTGGGTAAAGGTGCTTGCCAGCAAGCCTGATGATCTGAGTTCAACCCCTGGAACCTACATGGTGAAAGGAGAGAATTGACTTTCCCAAGTTGTCCTCAGACCTCCGTACATGCACACATGTTCTTGTGCGGGCACATAAATACTGCAATAAAACTGGAGAGCTACTTCTGTATATAGCCTGACGCTCTTATGTTCTGTCCTTTTCTCTTCCTTGTTCAAGCCACTCCAGCCATACTGACTCCTTATTGTTCCTCTAATAAGCCAAGAATCTCTATTTGTCTCGGGCCCTTTGTGCTACCTGTTCCTCTATTTGGGCTACTGTTGTTTAAGACGGGCTTCTTCACCTTATCAGCAGAGCCCTTTCTCCATTAGCATTAAGCCCGTTTCATCCTTATTTTTTCTACATAGCATTTACCACTCCTTGATGTATTTTCCATCTTCATCCTTTAAACTCTATATTCCTTGTGTTTATACATTAACACTCTCATAATAAAGAAGTTAACACATATTTTGAACGAATAAGTGTAAAATGTTTTTAAACACTAAAACAGCTGTTGTGTTACCCCCTCAGCCCCCTTTTTGGAGATAGGGTCTCCCTATGCAGTCTGGGTTAGCTTGGAACTCAAATGCTTCTACAGGTTATATTATAGATGTGCACCATGAAGCTAGACCCACACTCCCAGCATTAGGAAGGCAAAGGTGTGACGCCAGGCTTTGGTAGAAAAGCTTGATCTCAAAACAAACAAAACAAAATCCTTTCAGACAGCTTCTGTGACTGAGATCGTTAGGACTGTCACCCAGCTCACCCTGCACTCTGAGCGCGTAATATTGGTTAGATCTGTGATCCCCAAACGGACATGCATCAGCTCAAGTGACTAACATGCAGCAGCGCTTCCAACTTCCTGATTCAGGTCTGGGGTGTGGCCCTGGCATCTCTGCTTAGAAAAAGCTCCCTGTTTGACTGGCTTTCAGGTATGTAGCAACATTGAAGAATCACCTGAAGCAGCTAAAAATAGCTGTTATGAGATTTCTTCCCCACTGGAGGAAGCCTATTTCTGGAAACCTCTGGTTCAAAAAGGGGTGCAGGGAAAAAAAAGGGGGGGGGGGAGGCTCCGCGGGGCCGCCCCCTGGCGTCACAGCCCTCGAGAAAACAGGTCCGGCAGACCCAGGTGTTCTGCACCTCCGAGCCAGGAGGCCTCGGCGGCCTAGCGCGCGACAGGTTGAAGCTTCCGCGGAGGCGCGCCCGTCAATGGACGGCGCCGCCGCCGAGACGTGAGCGCAGAACGAACGTGGAACGGCCTCCTCCCCCTCCTCCACGCTTTCCCGCCCTTCTCCCCACACCCGCGGCGGCGCTCACAGCCGAGCCTCCGCCACAGGTCACCCAGCTGCTGGGTTTGAACGCTTCTTCTGAGCTCCAGAGCTGCTGCACCGAGCATCGGACAGGCCTAACTGCGTGGACTGGCGACGGTAGCGGCTCCGCGCGCACGCTCAGAGTTCCCGCCTCCAGCTGGAGGACGTCAGCGCGTGCGTGCGCGCTCCCGCATACCCCGCCCACCGCGCTACGCGAGTGCGCGCGCGCTCTCGCGGGTTCTCTCGCTCGTTCTCTCGCTCGTTCTCGGCGTTCGCTCTCGCTGTGGCTGCGGCTGAGGCTGGGGGCGGCGGCGGCGGCGCGAGCGGCGGGCGGCGCGGGGCGGTCCGGCGGGTTCAAAGAGGAAAACATGGCGGAAAACAAAGGCGGCGGCGAGGCAGAAAGCGGCGGCGGGGCCAGCGGCAGCGCGCCGGTAACCGCCGGGGCGGCCGGGCCCGCGGCGCAGGAGGCGGAGCCGCCTCTCGCTGCGGTGCTGGTGGAGGAGGAGGAGGAGGAAGGCGGCAGGGCTGGCGCGGAGGGCGGCGCGGCCGGGCCCGACGACGGGGGGGTGGCCGCGGCCTCCTCAGTTTCAGCTCCGGCCTCCTCGGCCCCCGCGGCCTCAGTGGGCTCTGCGGTCCCCGGGGGCGCGGCATCCACGCCGGCCCCGGCTGCAGCGTCCGCCGCGGCCCCGGGTCCCTCGTCGGGGCCGCCTCTCGGGCCGCCAGCCTCGCTCCTGGACACCTGCGCCGTGTGTCAGCAGAGCCTGCAGAGCCGGCGTGAGGCGGAGCCCAAGCTGCTGCCCTGCCTGCACTCCTTCTGCCTGCGCTGCCTGCCGGAGCCGGAGCGCCAGCTCAGCGTGCCCATCCCCGGGGGCAGCAACGGCGACATCCAGCAAGGTGAGCCCGAGGCCCGGCCGGCCGGACGCGCCGCGGGGGATCGGCCGAGCCCGGGAGGGTCTGCGGACCGAGCTCGGGGGTCCCTGGGTCAGCTCGGACGGCGTGGTCCGGAGGGGTCTGCGAGGCGAAAGCCACGACCCCTGGGACTGTTACCGGAGAAGCTGGACCGCGAGAGATACGGGGAGGCAGAAGGGAGGGGTGCTGGCTGCGAGGGGCTGGGGGAGGGGACACAGCCGGGGAGGTTTGAGAGGTGCTTCTAGAGTGGGTGGACTCGCACAGGGACAGCAAAGGGGCCTGGAAAACCCGCTGTGAGGTGTTTGGGGTGGAATCGCCTGGTAGCGGAGAGTTGATGGAGTGGGTTAGGTAGGGGTTAGAGATGGCTTGCTCTGGAGAGGGGAATCGGCCTGCTCTCGGTTAGGATGAAGGACTACGAATTGGAGGTAGGTGAAAGACATTAGAGACCTTGGGCTAGGAAAAGGCCCCCAGATGACATTGGGTTAAGGAACCCGGTAAGTGATGGGGCCTGCGTGGTTAAAGGAAAAATCCTTAGATTTGAGAATGAAGAGAGAAATTTGCAAGGGAATTGCGTGTTGGGAGAGTTGGCCTTGCGTTGTTTCATTTGTCATGCGTTAATAGGCCGAAGTATTCAGGGCACAGGGCTAGGATTGAATAAAATATTCAATGAGGCCCTGTCTCATCCACAGTCTAGTAGAGGTGGGTACCATGGTTGTGGCACAATAGGGGGAAGGTCTGGAAAACTTACTAGTAAAGAAAATCCTGGAGCAAGTTGAAGGGCGAGTTACCTTCACTGGGTTGGAGGATATTCAGGGCACTTTTCATATCCCTGTAACTAAAGGATGTGTAAGGTGACTGGCGGAAGTTAGGTTGAATTGGTAGGCCGAATAGTCAAGACCTCCAGCATCCCATTTTTCTGAACTTGGATTTCCATGTGTTTCGGAGTTGAGAACGCAGCATTCATATTTAACGTTTTTCTTGAAAAGTCTCTAGCAGGGTTTAGGTTAACAGTCTCATGAAACAATGTTTTGTTTTGTTTTTTTAATTAATTTACTTTTTCCCCCCAAACATAGTCAGGGTCTCATCTTAGGCTGCCTGGAACTCCAGCCGTGCAGCCTAGGATGATCTGGAACTTGTGATTCTGCTACTTCTGCCTCTTCAGTGTCGTCATTGCAAGTGTGCATTACCACACCAGGTTTCTTGCAGTGCCAGGGGTAGGCTGCATGGTTTCATGCATTAGGCCAGCAAGTCTACCAGCTGAGTTACATTCCTTGCCCTTGAAATGCTTTTATATCAAGAGAATAAAAAGATCATGTTTATGATTCAGAAAGATCACTTAGGGCATTTAGAGAGACAGAGCTGCAGGTAGGTAGAGCAGTCAAGAGAGTGATCTGACAGTTATCTAGGTGAGACTTTATCCTTTGCAATGGGTAGTAAAGATTGATGCCAGGTGTTACACAAGGAAGTGAGAATGAATGAAGTGAGAGAAAAATATGAAAAGTGACTACTAGTACATTGTAGTCACTTGACAAATGGCAGCCATTTTATTACTAGTAACTGAACATAAGTGGCTATGAAAATGAAGGTGGAGGAAAGCATTGGTGTGAAGTAGACCACCAGTGTTGTATGAACTCCATGTTTCTTGTTTGGTGGGTAGCACCTCTATTAAACGAAGAATTCAGTCACCGAAGTAGGTACAGGTGGTGGATGAAGGATATGGGTACCATGATTTCAGTTTTAAACTATTATGGAACATACAGGCAAGAGTGCCAAGGTTCTGGGCTAGAGAGATGGCTCAGTGGCTAATAGTACTCACTTGCTGTTCTTGCAGAGGACCTGGGCTCAAATCCCAACATCCGAATTGTAGCTAACAACTGTCAGTAACTCCAGTTCCAAGGGATCCAGTGCTCTCTTCTGTTTTCCATGGGCATTGCCTACATGAGTGCACCTACGTACATGCAGGCAAAGCATACACATACAACAAAATAAAATAAAAAAATAGGGGCTGGAGAGATTGCTCAGTGGTTAAGAGCGCCAACTGCTCTTGGAGAGGACCCGAGTTCGATTCCCAGCACCCACATGATTGCTAAGAACTGTCTTTAACTCCAGTTCCAGGGGAATCCGATGCCCTCTTCTGACCTCCGTGGCATTGCACGACACGGGTGCACCAATCTACATGCAGACAGTACACTCATACAGATAAAAAATAAAAATAAAAGAACAAGGTTCTGAGCTGGGGGGGGTGGCATAAGCAGGAGGATTGCTGGTGAGTTCAAGGCCAGCTTGGTCTATATAGTTCATTAACAGAGAGAGAGAGAGAGAGAGAAAGAGAAAGAGAGAGAGAGAGAGAGAGAGAGAGAGAGAGAGAGAGAGAGAGAGAGAGATTGCAGCCTTAGGAGCATAGTAAGATCCATAGGATTCAGTGTTCTTGTGAAAAACTGGGTTAGGCAAGTGATTTAGAGGGAACCCAAAATTCGAATGTTTTTGATTGATGTGGCTGAGGGATTGAGGTTATAAAACTGGCTCTCTAAAATTTGTTTTGAGCTAGAATGAACTATAAATCCTGAGTTGTTTTTTTTTTTTTGAATTAGAATAAGTGGAAGGAGTAAGAATTGTGAATTTTAAGAGTTGGTCCTTTCAAAGCAGTATCAAAAACAAATTGAGTATGGACTCAACCATGTTTTTAGTCAGGGAGACTAGACAATACTTTGTCAGTAGTAACTTCTATGTGTGCTCTTTGTTTTGCTTTGAAATGAAAGCAAATTGTTGGGAAACAACACTGAATTTGGAGTTAGGACATAGTTTTGTCACTCAATTGTTTTATTCTTAAAATAGGTTCATGCTGTTTCTCACCTTCATTAACTTTATTATAATATAGCTAGGAGTCCTTCCCTTATATCTCAAGTCAAATAATGAATATGGAGATGCTTTATTTATAAGCCTGGCATAGTGGTGTATGCCTTTAACCTCAGTACTTGAGAGGCAGAGGCAGGCAGACCTCTGAGTTCCAGGCCAGCTGGGGCTACTGGGAAAGTGTCTCAAAAAGACCAAAACCCTTATTTTTATTTTGTGTGTATAAGTGTATTGCCTGCATGTATATAAAATAAGTGTTCCTATGTCTTACAGTGCCTTTGAAGGTCAGAAGAGGGTTCGGATTCCCTAGAATTGGAGTTATGGACAATTGTTAGCTGCCCTGTTGGTGCTGGGAATAGAACCCTGATCCTCTGCAAGAGCAGTCAGTGCTTTTAACTGCTGAGTTATTTCTCCAGCCCCCATAGTTCTCTTTTCTAAGTGGCCTTTTTAAAAATTCTGTTTCTTTTAATAAGCTTGTGTACATGTTCTCACTGTTACTCTTTTTATAGTGAAGTTTAAAAGCATGGTTCCTAGATCAGCATCATCACCATCATTAAATCAGCATTATCACCATCCATTAGATCAGCATCACCATCATTATTTCTGACCTTTTTAGGAATGTAGATTCATAGGGTCCTCTCCAGACCTTCTGACCAATAATCTGCTTTAAGTCTTTTTTGTGATTCTGATACCCATATGAATTTAGAATGACGGTTCTTCAGTGATGGACTCCTCATGTCCAGTGTGTCCTCAGAAAAGCCTTAAAAATTTTAATCCTGGCCTGGTGGAGCATGCCTTTAAATCCTAGCACTCGGGAGGCAGAGGCTGATAGATCTTGGTGAGTTCAGGGCCAGCTGGTTTATCATAGCACAACGTTCTAAGACACGCCCTTTTCCCGAGCTATAGGGCACGACCCCTGTCTCCTCAAACATCATTTAAAAATCACAAAAAAAACTACCGTAAGTAAATTATAAAATTTATTTTACTTATTCTATCTTTTACGTTTATTTATTTATTTATTTATTTATTTGTCTTTTTTGAGAAAGGGTCTCCCTGTAGTCCCAGCTGGTCTGGAACTCACTATGTAAACCAGGCTGCCCTTTAACTCACCAAGATCCACCAGCCTCTGCCTCCCCAGTGCTGGGATTAAAAGTGTGCGCCACCATGCCTGGCAAAAATATTTTATTCTTATTTTATGTGTATGATTGTATTGCCTGCATGTGTGTAAGTGCAACTGTGTTGTGCAATGCCCAAGGAAATAAGAAGTGCAGTGCCCAAGGAAATCAGAAGGTGTTAGATCCTCCAGAACTATGGTTATGGATGGTTGCTAGCTGTCATATGGGTGCTGGGAATAAAACTCTGGTCTTCTGCAAGAGCAGTCAGTGCTCTTAACTGCTGAGCCATCTCTCCAGCCCCAGTATTTAAAATTTATGTCTATTTTGTTTGCATGTTTATAAGTGCACCCTTGTTGTGCAATGCCTGCAGAGACCAGAAGACGGCATTGGATCCCTTGAAACTGGAGTCAGGACAGTTGTTAGCTGACATGTAGGTGCTAGGAACTGTCCTCAGGGCCTTTCTGCAAGAGCACCTAGTTCTCTTAACTGCTGAATCATCTCTTCAGCCCCAGAAAGGCTTATTTTTTAATACTCATTTTACAGTAGTCCTCCAGGTCACACTTTTTCACAGCACAGTTAAAATCTATTTTTTTTAACTTGCTCATTTCTTTTTCCCATTAGAATATTGCAGAATGTATGTTCGATAAATGGGTTTTGAACAAATAAGAATCATCTGGAGGAGCTAGAATGATGGCTTGGTGGTTAAGAGTGCTTGCTCTTTTTTCCTAAAGACCTGAGTTTTGTTTCCAGTATCCACATCAGACATCTCACAACTACATGTAACTATAGTTACAGGGGATTTAATGCCCTTTTCTGGCCTTCCAGGGGCACCTGCACACATATGGTGTTCATATGTGCACACATACATAAATGCATATATACAAATAATCATCTGGGGATGCTTATTAATGTTGATTTGAGATTTCTTCAGAGACTCACATTCATTTGATTCGGGATTGACTCCATGTAACTGGACCTTTTTTCCTGTGCTAGGTACTGAACCCAGGGCTTCAGTCTTGCTAGGCATGCCCTCTATACTTCTCAATCTTGCTAGGCATGCCCTCTATACTTCTCAGTCTTGCTAGGCATGCCCTCTATACTTCTTATATCTGGCTGTTATTATTATTATTATTATTATTATTATTATTATTATTTGAGACAGAGTCTCAGGTGTAATCCAGGCTGGGCTCAAACTTGCTGCATAACCAAGCTTGCTTTTGAACTCCTGCCATCCTGCTAGGTTTGCCTCCACCTCTCAGGTGCTGGGGCTATAGGCATGCATCACCACATCTGTGTTCTGTATTTATCCCTTTAACATGTAGCTCATGTGATTCTGGTGCAGGTGATACTCAGCAAATTTTGAAGGGCTTGTATATAAGTGTTTTGAGGAACAAGTCTAATTTAGTATTGGAGCATTTGGAAAATTGAAACAGTAGCTCATATTTGTTGAACCTTAGTAGTGAGCTAACATGCTTTTGTGGATTAAAAAAATTGGAGCCAACTGGGCATGGTGGCACACACCTTTAATCCCGGTACTTGGGAGGTAGAGGCAGGTGGATCTCTGTGAGTTCAAGGCCAGCCTGGTCAACAGAGCGAGCTCCAGGCCAGCTGGGACTAAAGGGAGACCCTGTCTCAAAAATAAATAAAAAAAATTGGTGCCTTTTCAGGTTGTCAGAAAAGTTTTCAGTAGTGGATATCTGTAAATCTATTATGTGGCAGTAGAAATAATAAATTTTATTTATGCATCTGGGAAAATTTTCAGATAAACTCTTGAAGAGGAGACCTAGTTGGATACATTTGTGATAACAAATTGATGTGGCTGAAGAAGTGAATTAAGAGTAAATTGGATTCTGCTATAAATAAGCTCTATAATGCTTTAGAAAGGCATGTAGGCAGCCAATCTAGGTCTTCTGCAGTATGAAGAAACTGAGTTTCTATCTTGTAAAATTCTGTGATTTTTATTGTAAACTGACCTTAATTTGATATTCTGTTTGTGTGATAGGGCCTTGGTCTGTAACCCAGGCTGGCCCCAATTCTTGCTTGGTCTTTCAGGACTTCAGCGTCCTTCATGTTGGAATCATAGATGTGTATCACCATGTCTGGCTCTTGGTTTAATGTTCCTATAATGTGTGGGCAATAAGAGAATGGATTTTAAAAAATACTTTATTATTTTTATTCTACATATATGACTATTGCCTGCATGTGTGTAAATGCACCCATGTTGTTCAGTGCCTATGGAGTCAGAAGAGGTTGTCAGATTCCCTGGAACTGGAGTTAAAGATGGTTTAGTGGTTGCTGGGAATCAAACCCGGGTCTTCTGCAGGAGCAACCAGTGCTCTTAACCACAGAGCCATCTCTCCAGCCCTGAGAATTGATATAAAAGATAGACCTGATGGTACATGCCTATAAACCCTTCTCAGTAGGCCGAAGCAGGAGGGTCACAAGCTTTTTAAAGTCAGCCTGGGTCACATAATGACACCCAGTGTCAACCCAAAATTATTTCATTTTGAATTCTTCTGTTTACTGTACAAAGTCTAAAATGGTAAGTGGGAGGGGAAATAATCTGGGTAGGTTATAAAGAACACCTCTCTGGAATGTTTTTGTTTATCACAATTGGTTGAGCCACTCAGAAGTCTTCTGGGTGCCCTGTACACTACATGGCATTTCTAGCTTCTGTGTGGCTTACCTAGCACTCAAAAAAAATTTAAGACATGGTCTCCCTGTAGCCACAGCTGGCCTGGAACTCAGTATGTAGACCATGCTCTACGTGGCCTTGATCTCATGAAAGCCCTACCTCTGCCTCCTGACTCTGCCTCCTGAGTGCTGAGATTAAAGGTGTGTGCCACACCTTAAAATTAAAAAAAAAAATTATGTGTATTTCCTGCATGCATGTATGTTCACCTGTGTTGTGCAGTGCCTGCAGAGGTCAGAGGGGATGTTGGATTCCCCTGGAACTGGAGTTAAGGGTGGTTGTTAGCCACCATGTGGGTGGTGGGACTGACTTGAGACCCGGGTCCTATGCAAGAACAGTTAGTGCTTTTAACCACTGAGCCATCTCTCTAGCCCATTTTATTTTTATTTTTATTTTATTTTTATGTGTATGAGTATATTGCCTGCATGTAAGTCTACCTGTGTCATGCAGTGCCCACGCATATCAGAAAAGGGCATCAAATTACTTGGAACTGGAGTTATGGACAGCTGTTAGCTACCAGGTGGTTGCTGGGAATGGAACCTTTTGCTCTTAACTTCTGAGGCATTGTTTCGTGTAGCCCAACACACACACACACACACACACACACAGAGCTGAGGGTGATCTTGAACTTCTGCTCTTCCTGCTTCACCTCCTGAGCACACAGGATAGGTGCTACCATACCTGGTTTATGTGGTGCTGGGGATTGAACTCAGGGATTCAGGGGTTCATATATGCTAGGCAAGCACGCTACCAATTGTGCTATATCTTTAGCATACCTTTCCACCTCTTTGTTTTGTGGGATTTTTTTTTGGGGGGGGGGACCTAGACTGTGCTGTGTTTCCTAAATTGCCTTTGAACTCCTTAAGTAATTGATCCTCCTCATCAGTCTCCTGAGAAACCAGAACCTCAAATCAAGGATTCTGCCTTTCCTGGCTAAACAGCATTTCTATTGTTATTGTTGTTGTTGTTTTATTTGAGATAATGTCTCTCTGTAGCCCCAGCTGGCCTGGAACTCAATATGTAGACCAGGCTGGTCTTGAACTCTCAGAGGTCCACCTACCTGTCTCTGAGTGCTGGGATTCTTAAAGGCATGAATCACCACACCTATTGATTCTGACTGTGATCTTTATGGAGGCCCTAAGCCAGAACTGCCAGCCAAGACTCTTCGGACTTTTTTTTTTTTTTTTTTGAGGCTGGTCTCGTATAGCTCAGGCTGTCCTTGAATTGGCTATGTAGTTGAGGATGATGTGTTGGAACCACCTGATTTTTGTGCCTCTACCAACTAAGTACTGAGATTGGGATTATGGGCATGTACTGCCACACCAGGGCCCTCCATCCCCATTTCCCTTTCACCCCCTCCAATAACCCCACTTGTTTACTGTCCTTGTGCCCTTCACTTCCTCCCATTCCTAGCACTCTAAACTTCCTTTTCTCCTGTTCCATGAAATGGCCACTCTGCTTTACACCTGCACTGTGTATGTGACCTGTCCATTTGCGTTGGTTTCTCCTTAACCCTGATGATTTTGAAAGGATTGCACTCAGAAGAGCCAGGGCTGATTGGACCAGAGATACACTCTGTGGCATCTTCAAGCATAATGACAGAAGGAAGAATGCTAGAAAGGAAGAATAAAAGTTTGTCTAGGGGAAGAAAGGGAAGTGGAGAGGCCTATGTTAAATTTTAAGACTTGTTCCTGAAAGATTCCCATCCCAAATTCTCATCTGAAGGAAGTGGCTCAACAATAAATGATAAACTTGGCTTTTTATAGAGAATCCTCATTATGTTTAATGTTTTCAACTTTGTGTGTTTGCATGGTCATATGGGAGGGCAGGCATTAAGTGTCCTTCTCTATTCATACTCTGCCTTTTCCATTAAGGCTGGGTCTCCTTGAACCTCGGGCTCCATTTCTGGGCTAGGCTAAGGCTAGATGCCAATAAGCCCCATTAGTCCTCCTGTCTGCCATCCTCAGAGCTAGGTATACTCATCCTGAGATCTGAATTCTAATATGTAAGTGCACCACATGTGTGCAGTGCCTCACAGAGGCCAGAAAAGAGTGTATGATCCCCCAGAACTGGAGTTACAGACAGGTGTTAGCTACCCTATCGGTGCTGGGAATTGAACCCAGGTCTTTGTTGGAAGGGCAGCCAGTGTTCTTAATTGCTGAGACATCTCACCAGCCCCCAGACAGCTTTATTTAATCAGTCCCCTCTCTGTTTTTAATAAGCAGTAAGGTTTGGCACTCATTCAGGTAATTTCATAGCCCTCTGTCTTATTCATCTTTAATATTTTTGAATGATCTTCACCTTTTAAACTTGAAATCATTGTGTGAAAGTTGATTTTTTAAAAACTTGCTCTGCAATATGGTGTCTGTCAGCTCATGAATGTGATATAACTAACTGCATAACTTTTCTGCTATATGAGGGTAATAATTTTCATTTTTAAAAGGGATTTATGTATTTTTTTTTTTTTTTGGTCTTTTCGAGACAGGGTCTCCCTGTAGCCCCAGCTGTCCTGGAACGCGCTCTGTAGACCAGGCTGGCCTTGAACTCACAAAGATCTGCCTGCCTCTGCCTCCCAAGTGCTAGGATTAAAGGCGTGAGCCACCATGCCCGGCGAGATTTATGTATTTTTATTTCATTTGGATAAGTATTTGCATGTAATCGTGTGTACCACAGTGGTACTGTGGAAGCCAGTAGAGGGTATTGGATCTCCTGGAACTGGAGTAATAGACAGCTGTGAAGCACCATGTGGGTACTGAGAACTGCACTCAAGTTCTCCGAAGTGCTCTTAACCACTGAGCAATCTCCCCAGCCCCCAACCCCTTAAACATTTTTTATGGTGTGTGTGTGTGTGTATTGGTGTATATGATGCGTGTACAGGGTATGTGTGTGAATGTGAGTGTGCATGTCACAATATTCATGTGGAGGTCAGAGGATAACCTTCAGGAGTTGGCTCTTTCCTTCACTGTGGGTTCTGGAGATCAAACTCAGGTTGCCAGGCTTACTTGGCAAGCATTTTCCCCCTCTGAGCCATTTCATCATCTCAGTTCCTCCCCTTCCCCATAAAGGACTTACACACATTTTATCAGCTATCATGGGGGCAGGGTCTCGTGTAGCTCTGGTGGCCTGAAACTCACTGTAATATTGCCATGGTCGGCTTAGAATTTAGGATCCCTCTGCCTCTCTCTCTCAAGTGCTGGGATTATAGGGATGCCTGGCTTTTTGTGGTACTAGAAATAGAATTCCCAGGACTTCATTCCTGCTAGGAAAACTCTCTGCCAACATGGGCTAGTTGTTTTGTTTTGAGACAAGGTTTGAGACAGGACTCAAACTTGATGCTTCTGATCGTCCTGCCTCTACTTCCCAAGTGCTGGAATCACCGTGTCTGGCAATGAGAGGGTCTGGATTCAGACTACAAAGGCTCTCAGCTCCCATGTAGTCCTCTTTTTTTTTTTTTTTTAACCTCAGTTTTTCTCCTAATGAAGTCCTTATGGTTTTTGAACTTTGCATTTTGCTCTTTTTTAAATCATTTTATTTTATTTTTTTATCTGAGACAGGGTCTCCCTGTAGCCCCAGCTGGCCTGCAACTAACCCTGTAGACCAGGCTGGCCTTGAACTCACAGAGATCCTCCTGCCTCTGGCTCCCAAGTGCTGGGATTAAAGGCGTATACCGCCATGCCCGGCTTAAAGATGGTTCTCAGCCACCATGTGAGTGCTGGGAATCTGAACCTGAGTCCTCTGCAAGAGCAATCAGTCCTCTTAAACACTGAGCCATTTCTCTAGCCCCTTTGTCTTTTTTTGAGACAGGATCTCCTGTCACCTTGGCTATCCTGGAACTCGCTGTGTAGACCAGGCTGGCCTTGAACTCACGGAGATCCATCTGCCTGCCTCTGCCTCCTGAGTGCTGGAATTAAAGGTGTGTACCACTAGGCTAGGCTTACTGTTCTATTTTTTAATATTATTTATTATTTTTATTTAATGTATATGAATGTATTGCCTGCATGTTTGTATGTGCATCTGTGTCACATCATGCCTGTGGAGGTCAGAAGAAGGCATCAGATCCTCTGGATCTGGAGTTACGGACAGTTGTTAGATGCTATGTGGGTGCTGGGAATTGAACCCAGGTCCTCTGCAAGAGCAGCTATTGCTCTTAACTCCTGAGCCATCTCTTGTTCTTGTATTTAAATGATAGCTTGTTTTCTCAAAACTGAAGACCTTTCTTCCTGAGTGCTAAAACAGTGTTGTTAAAGGGTTGGAGAGATGGCTCAGTGGTTAAGAGCACTGGCTACTCTTACAGAGGGCCAAGACTCAATTCCTAGTACCCACCCACATGGCAGCTAACAACTTCTGTTAACTCCATCCAGTTCGGGAAGATCCAACACCCTCTTCTGACCTTTGGGTATTGCACAACATGGGTGCACTTATACACATGCAGGCAATACATTTATACTCATAAAATAAAAATAATAAAATATTTTTTAAAAATTAAAAAAACTTTTGATACTAGGTATGGCATTACTCTTTCCACAACACTAGTTGGTTGTTTTATCTCTTTTCGGAACTTGTCAAGGTCTTTCTTTATCCTTGTTTTGAAATAGAGTGATATGGGCTGTTGTGGTGGTACATACATACCTTTAATCCCAGCACTTGGGCAGAGGTAGGCAGATCCTGTGAGTTCAAGGCCAGCCTGGTCTACTTAATTCCAGGCCATCTGAGGCTGCCCAGGGAGACCCTGTCGCAAAACAAACAAACAAACAAACAAACAAACGAAAATGAATTTAAAAGCAAGGTAAGTTTCTGAGTGTCTTGTTTCTTAGCAAGCAAGGAAAGTCCTCTTTGTATGGGAGTTACAGTAAATCATCAGTTAAGCAGAATGCTCCAGAACTTACAAAAGAACTTCCCATTCTCATCATTAGTAGAGTATATTAGAGTATTATAAAAAGTTTTACTCGATTATTGTATTTTTTGTTTTGTTTTGTTTTTGTCAGTTTTCTTTGTTATCTAAGTTCTCATATCCTTGATATTGCCTCAAAACTGAAACATTTGCTGTCCTTTTGGAACCATGTCTGCACATTGGGATTTGGTGGGAAGGATAAGACTCCACTTAAGAGTGGTTTCAGGGAGACCCTGTCTTGAAAAGAAAAAAAAAAAAAAAAAAAAGAGTGACGTTTGAAGAAGTGGGAGTGCAGCCTGGCCTGTTGTGCAGGATTTGAAAGAATGAAATGGTCTGGATTTTTACTTCTAACATTGCAAATGACTGTCACAATAAAGAATTTGAAGTACTCTGGCCTGTTACCCATTTGTGGTTTATTAACAGAATGCTAATACCCAAATACACATTTCTTGCTTCTGGGGAATGACTTAAAAATGGAAGCCTTCTCTAATAAGTACTTAGTACAAGGTGAATGTAGTGGACAGATATGCAGGTAGGATATGCAGAATAATTTTACTGTGCTACTATACTTGAAAGTCTGAAGAGTAGAAAGTAACTAGAACACACTGGATTTCAGTTCTGAGTATATTACATTTTCTGTTCTCTATTCCTCAATACCTTTATGTTTTATGAAGCATACTAAAGAGATAATACGTAGTAAACCTTAAATCTGTTGAACTCTGCTAAAGTGATTACTACTCAAATTATTTAAAAATAGCTTAAGATATTTTGTAACAGTGATCAAGTATTCATTGAAATATTTTTCAAAAGCAGAGATTAGTTATGGCTGAAATTGACTCTTCTTCCCATGATGTTGGTTTGGATGTAATACCTCTTTTTCGTATGCATATTATATATGACTAATTTTGGTCCATATGCTTTTAGTTGTAATTCAGGCTGTTCTTAACATCTTTTTCAACTTTTTTTCCCCTCTCGTTTGTTCTTCATTTGACATTGTATGCGTATTAGCTGAGGGCAGTTAGTGAATTATTTGAATAATTACTGGAATTTGTCTAGAACCACCCCTTGGTAAAATAAGTGAAGTCCAAGCTAGGTATGGTAACATGTCTGTAGTCCTAGCACTTGGGAAGCTGAGGTAAGATCTTGAGTTTGAAGCTAGCTCTGGTTATGTAGCAAGACTCTCTCAAAACCAAAACAAACCTGGGTATGGTGGCATATGTCTTTAACCCTAGCACTTGGGAGTCAGAAGCAGGCGGTTCTCTGTGAGATTGAGGGCAGACTGGTCTAATGTAGTGAGTTCCAGGAAAGCTGGGGCTACTAGAATGTGTCAAAAAACAACCCCGCCCCCAAACAAAAAAGGGGCTGGAGAGATGGCTCAATGGTTAAGAGTACTGACTGCTTTTGCAGAGGACCTGGGTTTGATTTCCAGCATCCACATGGTGGCTAACAATCGTCTGTAATTTCAGAACCCTCTTCTGGCCTCTGCAGGGCATTGCACTGCATGGGTACACTTACACACATGCATGCAAATGCTCATGTACATAAAATAAAACAATAAATAAAATGTTAAAAAACTCCAAACTCCTTCCAAAAAAAACCCCATAGATACAGAAGAAGCAGATAATCAGTATCAGTTCTAGTGTAAAATATTTTCATGTTACCATATTTGCTTATAAAGATATTCCTAGTGAACAATCCCGTCTGTATGTCCTTTCTCTTTCCCGGTGTGTGTGTGTGTGTGTGTGTGTGTGTGTGTGTGTGTGTGTATAACAGGTTTGGGATCTGGAGAGATGTTTCAGTGCTCTTGCAGGGGACCCAGGTTTGGTTCTCAGCATCCATGTGGTGGGTGACATCCATCTGTAACTTCAGTTCCAGAGACTCAGTGCTCTCTTCTGGCCTCCCCGGGCATATGCATGTAGTCTACTTATGTACCTGGGACTCACGATCCTTCTAATTTAATGTTCCAAGTGCTGGGCATCTCTCACTCTGTGTGTGTGTGTGTGTGTGTGTGTGAGAGAGAGAGAGAGAGAGAGAGAGAGAGAGAGAGAGAGAGAGAAAGAGAGAGAGAGAGACAGGGTCTCCCTGTAGACCCAGCTAGCCTGGAACTTACTGTGTAGACCGGGCTGGCCTTGAATTTACAGACATCTGCCTGCCTCTGCCTCCCCAGTGCTAGGATTAAAGGCATGCACCACCATGCCCGGCCCTACTTCTTATTTTAAAAATATTTTTTTATTATATTTATTTGGCGTATGTGTGTGGGCATGTGTGTGTCACAGTGTGCATGCCACAGCACACATATAGACTAGGTCAGAGGACAACTTGTGGGAGTCCATCACATCACATGGGTCTCTGGGGTAAACTCAGGCTGTCAGGTTTGCATGCAGGTGTTGAGCTATCCTGCAAGCTCATACTTGAATTTTAAAACCTTGTATTTATTTTGGCTTTTGCATTGGCTCAAATACAGTATACAGAACAATATAGGGAAAAGTTTCCCTCCCACTGCTTGTCTTGGTACATTCCTGATCAGGACACATAGCATGCATGAAGTTTATTTTGTTGATTATTTACTACTAGGGCGCCAAGTCCAGTGGTGAAAAAAGTCCCTTTAGGGAATTGATATTGGGATAACCTGTTATCCAAGTACAAAAGAATGACATTAGATCCCTGTCATACACCCTATGCAAAAATGAAGTTGAAATGGATCAACAAACCTAAATTCATGAGCATAATCAATAGAACTTTTGGAGGAAAATTGTAGTAAATCCTTATGATCCTGAATTTGGCAGTGGATTCTCATGTTGATGCTAAAAGCATGGGCAACAATAGGCTGGAGAGAGGCTCAGCATTTAAGAGCACTGGCTGCTCTTGTGGGAGATTCCAGTTAAAATCCCAGTACCCACATGACAGCTAACAACCATCCATAGCACCAGTTTCAGGGAATTTGACACCCTCTTCTGCCTTCTGAGTCAGGTGCCCTTGCATCCATGCACACACATAAAATAAAAATAAATATAAAAAAAATAAATATAGGGCTGGAGAGATAGCCTAGCGGTTAAGAGCGCCGACCGCTCTTACAGAGGACCCGGGTTCGATCCCCAGCACCCACATGGCGGCCGAAAACCGTCTGAAACTCCAATTCCAGGAGAACTCCAGTTCCAGGGGAATCCGAGACCCTCTTCTGACCTCCGCGGCATTGCACGACACGGGTGCACAAACTTGCATGCAGACAGTACATTGATACACATACAGAAATAAATAAAAATGCCGGGTGTGGTGGCGCACGCCTTTAAAAAAAAATAAATAAAAAGAGTTCCTTTGTGAACTTCAATTACATTGGAAATTGAACAATTAAGCAGAGTCATGAAATCACAGGTATTTTTTTAATTGTATTTATTTTTGTATGTGTATGAATGTACTGTCTTCATGTAGGTTTGTGCACCCGTGTCGTGCAATGCCTCAGAGGTCAGAAGAGGGTCTCGGATTCCCCTGGAACTGGAGTTCTCCTGGAATTGGAGTTACAGACGGTTCTTAGCCGCCTTGTGGGTGCTGGGGATCAAACCTGGGTCATCTGCAAGAGCAGTCGGTGCTCTTAACCGCTAGGCTATCTCTCCAGCCCCAATCACAGGTATTTCTTTCTCTACTAATTTAATGCCTGGTATGGTGGCAAATGCCCTTAATCTTTGTGGTTGGGAGGCAGTCAATCACTATGAGATCAAGGCCAGCTTAAGATGTTCTATACAGCGAATTCAGGGCCAGCTAGAGCTACATGAGTGATATCCTGTCTCAAAAAAAGCCAAGCAAATTTTTAAAAAATCTCTCTCTGACATTGTTTTGCTCAAGTACTTGTCCCAGTGGCACAAAGTACCTAACACTGCTGTCAATTATTTTTCTCTTCATGCTGGGCATTGAACCCAGGGCCTCACCCATATCAGGGAAGCACTCTGCCACAGAAAAACATCCCCTATCCTATCCATTCAGTTTTGCTATATTATATTCCCCTTTCTCTGATTTTTGGTGTCTTTTTCCTGGTTCCATTTTTCTCCTACCCTTATTCAATTCCCTCCTTCTTCCTTCTCAACATAACCTCAGCTTCTGACTTCCACTTTCCTCAAAAAATGAACTAGCGGCTGGGCGTGGTGGCATACGCCTTTAATCCTAGCACTTGACAGACAGAGGCAGGTGGATCTTTGTGAGTTCAAGGCCAGCCTGGTCTACACAGTGAGTTCCAGGACAGCTGGGGCTCCAGGGTGACCCTGACTGGAAAAGACAAAAAAACAAAAAAAACAAAAACAAAAAAACCCAAAAAAACTAGCATCTTCCTCAATCTCTCCTGGTTCAGAGGCCATTTAGAAAAGCTGCATGTGTTGGGGCTGGAGAGATAGCCTAGCCGTTAAAGCGCTACTGCTCTTGCAGGGGACCCAGGTTTGATCCAGCACCCACATGAGGCAAGAACTATCTTTAACTCCAGTTCCAGGGGAATCTGACACTCTCTTCTACCTCCGAGGCATTGCATGACACGGGTGCACCAACCTACATGCAGACAATACATTCATACACATATGAAATTAAATTTAAAATATATACATAAAAAAATGCTGCTTGTGAAACACTTGACAAAACAGGAAGGTCTTTCACATTTAAGTGATCATTGTCCTACCCAGACCAATCTAGAGTCACTGAAAACTTAATGCGCAAACAACTACCAAAAATAAACCCTTCTGGCCAAAGAGGTACAAAGAATTTCCATTCTAGTCTTTGGTGATAGGTTTTTTGACTTATACAATGTCTTTTACTCTAGCAGAGCTAACTGTTCTCAGAATGTCAGAATTTTTCAATTGCAGCATTGGAGAAGAAAGGAGGACAGAAACACAGAAGTCTACAGATTTTCTGGAGGAATTCCCTATACATATGAAAAGTCCAATATTTTAGTGGGGCTGGGGATGTAGCGCAGTGTGTTCAAGGCTCCATCTGGTAATTCTCAGAGTGGGGTTCCCAGGGCCTTTCTCTTTTCCCGTGGAGGAAGAAGGAGAGAGGAGGAGGAGGAAGGGGAAGAGAGAAGACTTCCCAGTAATTAAAAGACAAAGAGTAAGGAAAGTCAAATTCTCCCATAGATACAAGGCTATAAAAAAGGTGATACAAATTAAAAACCTAGAATGAAATTAATGCATCATAATCACTGTAACAAAGGGTATAAAAGGGGCTAATTAATCATCTTGATTGTAAACGGACCAAAATTAACATGATTTTAACTTGCTTACATATAAATACAGGGTATACGACGGACCTTGATACTAGCCTTTTTTTTTTTTTTTTGTCACTGTATCCCAGCTGTCCTGGCACTCAACCAGATCTGCCGGCCTCTGCCTCCAAAGTGCTAAAGTGCTAGGATTAAAGGCCTGTGCCACTGCACCCAGGTTGATATTGTTGTTTTAGTCAATTAAAAATTTTATTGTAGCCGTGTGTGTGGCGACACGCTTTAATCCTAGCCACTTGGAGGCAGAGGCAGAGCGGAATCTTTGTGGTTCAAGGCCAGCCTGGTCCTTACAAGTGAGTTTCCTGGACAGATGGGGCTACAGGGAAGACCCCGTCTCAAAAAGAAAAAAAAAAATTTGATTGTAGCTAAGCATGGAGGCACAGGCAGACAGATACCTCTGTGAGTTCAAGCCCCAGCCTGGTCTAGCAAGAGTGAGTTCCAGGCCACTGGGTCTACAGAGAATCCTGGCTCAAATAAGACGCAAAACCAAACAAAAATTTCTAACAGACTGAGTAATAATGGTACTTTAGAATCAATCGGGTCTAGAATTTTTAACTTAAATAGCAGACCCTAGTTTTGATCTTCAACAATTTTGACATTCTAAAATTAATTCTTCCAAAGGTAAAAAGCTTACACGAAATCCAAACACAGATACTTCTAAAAAATGGGGCATGAAATTNTTTTTTTTTTTTTTTTTAAAGGGAAGTATTGGCCACAGTATGGGGAAACTAGAATGCTTGTACAGTGTTGGTGGAAACAAAATGGTGCTGCCACTGTGATATTTAGAGTTTGGTGAATCCTCAGAAATTTAAACATAGGATATATATGCTTCAGCAATTCCATTCATGTATTCCTTTCTATTCCAAAGAATTGTAAATAGGTACTTAAACAGATGTTTTTCAGTGCTCATTGCAGTGCCTGCCTACCCCCCCACCCCCCCAATCCTCCCATCTTCTCCCCTTGTCCTGGGAATAAAACCTCAGGCCCTTGGACCAGACCCTTGGATGTGCTGTGTTCTACTATTGAGTTATATCCTAGCTTAGCATTATTTAAAATAGGCAGAAAGGGGGCTGGAGAGATAGCCTAGCGGTTAAGAGCACCAACTGCTCTTGCAGGGGACCCAGGTTCCATCCCCAGCATCCACATGACGGCTAAGAACCGTCTGTAACTCCAATTCCAGGAGAACTCCAGTTCCAGGGGAATCCGACACCCTCTTCTGACCTCTGCGGCATTGCACGACACGGGTGCACAGACCTACATGCAGACAGTACATTCATACACATACAAAAATAAATTAAAAAAAAAATAGGCAGAAAGAGGAAGTAACATGTCTGTTGACAGATGAATTGGTAATTAATGTATATATAGAAATAGAATATTATTTTCACTCATAAAAAGGAATGAAGGGGTCTGTTGTGGTATGCACCTAAAAATTTAGCATTTAAGAGGATATATAGCAGGGGAATTGTGAATTGGAACCATCTTGGGGGAAAAAAAAAAAAGGAACGAAGTTCTGTTACGTACTGTTACACTACAACATGAATTTAACTTAGAAACAGTGATGTAACCCAGATAAAAAGGGCAAACACTAGGTCATAAAACTGATGAGAAGCATTATGAACAAGCACAACAAAGACTTAAAAGTAGATTTTGTCTTTTTTTTTTTTTTCTTCCCCCCTCTAGGTCTCAATATGTTGTCCTGGCTGGTTTAGCTTCCCTGTAACTATGAGTTATGGACAATTGTTAGCTGCCTTGTGAGTGCTGGGAACTGAACAGAGGTCCTTTGGAAGAGTTGCCACAGCTCTGTATCACTGAGGCATAGCTCCAGCCCCTGTACATTTTTTAAGTTAGCATGCAGATTAATGAGTTTCATTATGGGATTTTCATACATGTCCACGTATTTCATTCTCATCTGTTCTTTTACCCCATTATATCACCATAAAAAGAAAATTACCCAAACTTTTCTCATCACTGAGTTTTTTAAAAATCATGTATTCATGTGTATTCAAGTATACTTGATGAGTTATTTGAAAATCAGTTGATGTTTACTATTCATGGATCTTGTTTTATTCCCCCAGTACTCTACTGGGAATTGAATTTACCGCTTTGCACATATAAGGCAACTGGTTTACTATGGAGCTATACTGAGTCTCAAGACTCTGTGTAAATTTGCCAAATCAGTAAAGTTTGTTTGTAAACCCAGTATTAATGACTGCATTGTCATTTGTGGATTTGAACAGAAAAGCAAAACATTCCACCTAACTCAGGTATTTCCACCTGGGGTTAAACAAGACAGCATTCTTCCTTTTTTCAGCACTAGAGTAACCAGTTCTTACTGTGACCTATTATTAGTGCTATATTATTCCCACTTTTATAAAGCCTTTTGCTGGGTATTTCACTGTTTTAAAAATGATTCCCAATCATTGACGAAGAGGGCGTGGAAAGATTGTATAAGAGCCAGTGGTGGTAGATGGCCACAAGAAGTAGTTTTCCAGATAGCTGGTCAGTTACTCATGAACTTATAGCAATGGCGACAGCATGGGCATGGGGAAGTGAGTAAGAAACCCCAATCCCACTTAGGAAATTTTGTCAACCAATGGCTTCTGGGAGGGGGAGAGACAATTTCTTTTAAGGATGAGACTCTTAGTAGGTTATCCAGACTCCAGGGGATGGGTCCACACTGAAGGATAGTTGGGGACTCTGTTCCTTATTTTATATAATTAATATGTACATGTGTAGAGAGGGTATATTAAATTGGGAGGACAATAAAGGGAGGTGTGGATGGGGGAGGGAACATAAGTATATTATATGAAAATCACAGACACAGTACTTAGAAAATCCGTTCAGGTGTGGCATGGTGGTGCACGCCTTTAATCCCAGCACTTGGGAGGCAGAGGCAAGTGGATCTCTTGAGTTCAAGGCCCAGCATGGTATACATACTGAGTTCCAGGACTGCTGGGGCTCCAGGGAGACCTTTTCTCAAAAAAACCAAAAAAAAAAGCTCTGTTCAAGCAAGAGTTTTATATATATATATATATATATAAATTTTATGAATTCTGAGTCAAAGGGCCAACGGTATGTATTAAATGTTAAGAGCACATAAAATAATGCTGTGTATTGAATGAATGATTTACGAAAAATGTGAAGATGTGACTGGAGGCTTGCAGACGCCTAATTTTGTATTTCTTATGGGAGCAATAGTCAATATATTGTTTGTAAGCAACTTTACAGAGCTCACCTGAATAATGAGAGTTGACTGGATGTCATGCAAGTAAATCATGTATGTAAATAGAAGTTCTTTCCTGAAATCTGTTTGATATTAATATAGTCTTTATCAAAAATATTTTTTTAGGGCTAGGGATGTAGCTCATTGGAAGAGGGTATGGCTAGCTGTACGTAAGGCTCTGGGTTCAGTCCCCAGCGCTGAAATAACTTTAATTGCATGCTGGGCATGGGGCTCAGTGGTAGAGTGCCTGCTTAATATGTTGGAGTCCCTTGATTTTTATCTCTTTTTTAAAAAATATTTTATTTTATTTATTTTTGTATGTGTCTGAATGTGCTGTCTGCATGTAGGTCTGTGCACCCGTGCAAGGCCGCAGAGGTCAGAAGAGGGTCTCGGATTCCCCTGGAACTGGAGTTCTGGAATTGGAGCTATAGACGGTTCTCAGCCGCCATGTGGGTGCTGGGGATCGAACCCGGGTCCTCTGCAAGAGCAGTTGGCGCTCTCAACCGCTAGGCCATCTCTCCAGCCCCAATTTTTATCTTTTTATCATTGCAAAAAATAGCCCACCCCAAATCTTTAATTGATGTAACATAAAATATGGGTCACACTTTTGAATTAATAAATTTTGTTAGTATTTAGTGTTATGCAACTATGAACACAATTTTAGAACATTTTCATTACTTGCAAAAATAGACTATATCCACTAATGGCTATTACCTATTGATTGCCACACCTCCCAGAAGTATGCAACTACTAACCTACTTTATATCTCTAAACTTTCTTTTTTTTTAATTTTTTAAATTTTATTAATTTTATTTATTTCTGTATGTGCATGAATGTACTATCTGCATGCAAGTCTGTGCACCCGTGTCGCGCAATGCCACGGAGGTCAGAAGCGGGCGTCGGATTCCTCTGGAACTGGAGTTCTCCTGGAATTGGAGTTTCAGACGGTTCTCGGCCGCCATGTGGGTGCTGGGGATCGAACCCGGGTCCTCTGCAAGAGCAGTCGGCGCTCTCAACCGCCAGGCCATCTCTCCAGCCCCTAAACTTTCTTATTCCAGATATAAACAGGCATCTTTCACCATGTTGTAGATGAACTCATGGTGTAGTCTGTGTTAGCACTTTAATCTTTCTAGGCCTGAATAATATACCATACTATGGCAGTATCTCATTTAACTATTTTTCAATTGACAGGCATTCGAGTTGTTTCTTCCTTTTTGATCCCATGGGTAATTCTGATAAGTTTTTTTTTTATTTTAATTTTCATTTCATTTCATTTAATTTTTGTCTTTTTGAGACAGGATTTCCCCATAGCCCCAACTGTCCTAGAACTCACTCTGTAGACCAGGCTGGCCTTGAACTCACAGAGATCCGCCTGCCTCTACCTCCCAAGTGCTAGAATTAAAGGCATGCGCCACCATGCCTGGCACTTTAATTTTTATAATTTATTTATTTTATGTGTATGAGTGTTATGCTTGCACATATGTAAGTGCACCTGTGTCATGAACTGCCTATGCAGGATGGAAGAAGGCATTAGATTCTTTGGAACTGGAGTTATGGATAATTAGCCATCATATGGGTGCTGAGATTTGAACTTAGATCTTTTGCAAGAGCAGCTAGTGCTCTTAACTGCTGAGGCATCTCTTTAGCCCCAAGAATGTTGTTTTTATGCAAATACATAAAAATTATAGGTGCATCCCACCTCCCCATTTTTAAAGGATATTCTGGGTCCTTTGAGTTTTTTTAACCCACTGCGTATAGTTATGTGTCAATATTTATGTGAAAATATCTTTCAGTCTTATCTGTTCATTCATACTGGGGATTGTACCTTGGGGCTCATGTGTGCTAGGTATGTGCCTCACCCCCAGTACACAGATACATTCTCTGTGTACTGTATACAAATACAATTAGAACTTGTATACTGATTTTTTTTTTTAACNGACCCGGGTTCGATCCCCAGCACCCACATGGCGGCTGAGAACCGTCTGCTACTCCGGTTCCAGGAGAACTCCAGTTCCAGGGGAATCCGAGACCCTCTTCTGACCTCCGCGGCATCGCACGACACGGGTGCGCAGACCTGCATGCAGACAATACATTCATACATATAAAAATAAAAATAAATTAATTAAAAAAAAAAATTAAAAAAAAAAATTCCAAACCTTTCAGACTCTAACCAGAACATTAGGAATTACCAGCAGCAAAAGCTGGACAACTACCTTCCATTCCATTCAGAAACTGTGGCTATCTGTTGAACACCTACTTTTGGAAAGAGCTAGACTTAGGTGTGAGTGATGGAAAAGTACACACATGCCCTCCATGCCCACCTGCAGGGTTTTGGTATTCATCTACTAAGGGATATGAATGTACCTGTCACCCAGACAGCCTGGCTTTATCCTTTGGATGCCCTCTGCTGTATGCCACAGCCCCAACACCCCCATAGTTTTTGCTGCCCTACCCCCTTAGGCCAGATTAAGTGCCTCCCAAACTGATAAGTTCTGTTTCCCTATCACTACTCATATGGAACTAAGTATATATTTTTTAAATTGTGTATGTATATGCAGTGTACACCCCATGCACTTTTAGAGGCCAGACGTCAACAGTGGAAGTCTCATCGCTTTACATCTTTTTCTTTAGACAGGGTCTAACTGTAGCCCTGGCTGGCTGGAACTTGATATGTAGGCCAGGCTGGCCTTCTCAAAGATCTGCCTGCCTTTGCCTCCTCAGTGCTAGGATTAGAGGTGCATGCTCCCACATAACATGTGTGGCTTACTTTTAAAAAAAGATTTATTTTAGCCAGGGTTGGTGGAGCATACCTTTAAACCCAGCACTCCAGAGGCAGAGGATGGCAGTTCACTGTGAGATTGAGACTAGCCTGGGGTTTATATAGTGAGTTCCAAGCCCAAAAACCAATACCAACTTATTTAATGTGTATGAGTGTTTGCTTGTTTGTATGTATGTGTACCACATGCATACAGTGGCTGTGGAGGCCAGAAAAGGCATTGGATCCCCAGGAACTGGAGTTACAGATGTTTGTGAGCCACCATATGGGCTCTGGAAGCTAAATCCCATTCTTTGTAAGAACAGCAGCTGCTTTTAATCACTTAGCCATCTCTCCAGCCCCTGCCTTTATTTATTTGCTTGTTTAGTTTAGTCTAGTTTTCTGAGACAGGCCCCTGCTGGCCTTGCTATGTAGCCAGTGATAACTTTGAACTTCTGATCTTACTGTCTGTACCTCAGACAGTAAGAGTACTGAGATTACAGGTGTGTGTCATTGTGCTCCATTTATATAGTGCTGGGGATTAGATGAAACCCAAGGCTTCCTGTCTGCTAGGTGAGCACTCTACCAACTGAATTACATCTCCAGCCCTTCTATTTTGATATATGGTACTTTCTCACTCCTGTACTGTCAGTTATTTACTGATTTTTTTTTTTATTTTCATATGTATGAGTGCATTGCCTGCATATATGTAAGTGCACTTGTGTCATGCAATGCCTGGAGAGATCAGAAGAGGGGGTCTGATTCCCCTGGAACTGTAATGATGGATGATTATTAACTGCCATGTGGGTGCTGGAAATCGAACCTGGGGCCTCTGCAAGAGCAGCCAGTGCTCTTAACCCCTGAGCATCTCTCCAGCCCCTATTTAATTGATTTTTGTTTAGTGACTTGGGTGGAGTGTTTTAGTAAAGTGTATATTCTAGTACATTGTGAAACCTCCAATGTTTGCTTTTAGAGGGCATTAAGCAGTTTATCTTGAGATAATGGTTTTAGGGGGTTCAATTTTACTGATCCCTGTTAAGCTTTCTATCTCTGTTAGTGTCACAACTAGCTAGCAGTTAGGATCTCCTTTTTAAATTTATGTATGTAATTTATTATTTTATGTGTATGAGTGTACTGTCTGTATGATAAGTAGGTGCACCCTTGTCATGCAGTGCTGCGGAGATCAGAAGAGGGTGTCGGATTCTCCTAGAACTGGAGTTAAAGACGGTTCTTACCTACCATGTGGGTGCTGGGGATCGAACCCAGGTCCTCTGCAAGAGCAGTCGGTACATTTAACCGCTGAGCCATCTCTCCAGCCCCAGGATCTCCTATTATGGTGTGATTCTCTCTCCTCTCTCCTTCTCTCCCCTGTCTTCCTGTTTACCCTTTCTTTCTTCTTACCTTTCTCCCCACTTCTCTTTCCCCCTGCCTTTTCTTTTTTCTCCCCTGTTTTCTTTTCCCTCTCCTTCTTCCCTCTTTCCCTTTTTTTCCTCTCTTTCCTCTTTTTCCCTCCCCTCTTTCCCTTAGACTGGGTGTTGCTGTGTTTAGACCCCCTCCCCCGCATACTCTGTTGTAGTTAATCACCTCTCCCACCATAGATTTTGAGGTTAGTCTTAGCATCCTCTTTTAGGAGTCAGAATAATTTCTTTTTAGTGATCTATTTTGCTTTTGTAGACTAGTTTGTCTGTGGTTTCACTTACTGTTCTTGTGGAGCTCCCATCTTTCTCTTATTTGCCACCAAATTTTGTTTTTAGGAGTTCTTAGGCTTGAACATGTTCTGTTGTAGTTAAAGTCAGTTTCTCTGGGAAGACCCTGATAGTTCTTGGTAATTAAAAAATGTTACACTACTTTCAATATTTTTATGTGTATGAGTGTATTGGCTGTGTGTGTGTAAGTGCACCTGTGTCCTGCAATGCCCACAGAGGTTAGAAGATACTCTGGAACCGGAGTTACAGACAGTTGTTAGTCACCATGGAGGTATTAGGAATCGAACCCTGATCCTCTGTAAGAGTAGCCAGTGTTCTTAACCACTGAGCCATCTCTCCAGTCCCTAGTTCTTTGTTATTATGGCTTTCTTTTTTCCAAGCACATTCCTTAAAAATTTTTTGTGTTGGGGTGTGTGTATGTGTGTGTGTGTGTGTGTGTGTGTGTGTGTGTGTGTATCTATGTATATGTACCACCATGTACTTGTGAAGCTCACAGGACAACCTTGGTGGTTTGTTTTGGCCTTCCACTGTTTGAGACAGGGTCTCTGTTGTTTTGTCTGAGTAGGCCCTCTGCCTCCCATCTTGCTGTAAGAGCACTGGGATTACAGTCATGATTTATAATGCCTGGCTTTGCGTAGGTTTTGGGGATTTGAACATAAGTCCTCACTCTTATACCCCAAGTAGTTTATCCACTGAGCCATCTCTCTTCAGCTCTCCTGAGTGAATTCTTTGAGCGGCTGCATTGGAGTGCTAGGTGGGAACAGTGGCTTACTTTTTGGGTGTGACATGAGCAAGATGTTGGGTAGAGGGGTAGCTGTTAGTTTCCCCTGCTTGCCTTTCCTGGCATGAATTCTTTGAACTTCAGGGGAGCCGTTTCTGTTTTTTTGGTCTTCAGTGCTTGGGGCAGCATTTTTGCACTTGGGTTTGGGGGAAGAAAGAAGCTCCAGATCCCTGGCTACACTTGGATTTAGCATTTGAAATTCAAACATGGGTGGGATGAAAAATGCTTGTGGCCTCTTCTTCTTGGGAAGGATACTGTAGTCCTTGACCTGGCATTGGTGGGAGATGTTTTTTTTTTTTTNTCAGAGACCAGGAAACTTTTTCATGGACATAGTGTGATATAAATGGGGGAAAGATGCACATCACGAGGATCTGAAATGCAGACAATAAGGGTCTACAGCACAAGCTCTTGAGATAGGGAGGGATCCCAGTCAGAAAGATAACATCTAGAAAACAAAGGGCAAGAGATGCAAGGGAGGGTGTGGTGTTAGTGGGAGTATAAAACAGTACAAGCCATATGGAAATCCATTTGGAAGCTTCTCAACAAAACTAAAACCAGAACTACCATATAGTCCTAGCTAGCTACGCACGTCTTGAGACAGTAGTACCCGATCGAGATCCCGACCCCCTACTATACATCCGAGCCACAGAGATACTAACACATCATGTTTACTCGCTTTCTATTCTTAAACAGAGCTTATATATATGATTCATATTAGATGTGCAACTATGAATGTTAATTAACATGTGGTACTACTTATGATCGCTAGAGGATGAGCCCAGTTCGTATACCTTGCTAGTTCTAAGAGGATCGTTGGGTTTCCTGCGTGGGCGACACCTTCTACTCGCAGATCACCTTGGAGGCAGCAGGATCGGCTGAGATCTGTGGGTTCAGCCACCTGTACTACTGACGAGCCAGGACACCGGACTAAATTGTAGACCCTGTCTCATAAATGAAGCTTAAAAAAAGTTCTAACAACAAAACCTTATAAACAATGAAACATATATAGATAAATCACTTATAATCCCATGAACACAATGGCGCCTGTACCTCGATCTCCAATGAAGACACTGGAGTTCTGCTTAAGATCGTGCGTACATGCACACTCTCAGTCGCTGTTGTGGTCTGAAAGGCAAGTTGCATCACACTACTGGAGGCACTCATCGTCTAGCTACACGTAATAGGTATTATATACGATGCAACTACATACGACAACAACGCAATAAAAGTAAAAATATTTTTATTATTATTATTTTTTTTGTTTTTGTTTGGTCTTTTTTGAGACAGTTTCCCTGTAGTCCCAGCTATCCTGGAACTCACTCTGTAGACCAGGCTGGCCTGAACTCACAAAGATCCGCCTGTCTCTGCCTCCCAAGTGCTAGGACTAAAGGCAATGCGCCACCACACGCCTGGCATTTTTTTTTTATGTGTATGAGTGTACTGTCTGTATGTAAGGCAGGTGCACAGTGTCGTGCAATGCTGCAGGTCAGAGGGGTGCCGGATTCCCCTGGAACTGGAAACTGAGTTAAAGATGGTTCTTACCATGCATGTGGGTGTCTGGGAATTGAACCTTGGGTCCTGATGCAAAAGCAGTTGGATGGGGGGCTTTTAACAGCCTTAAGCCATTTCTCCAGCCCCGAGGGGGAAAAAAAAAAAAAAATAGAAAAAATATTTTTCAAATGTGGCATGCCAGGCATGTGGTGCATAGTCCTTTAATCCAGCACTCGGAAGGCAGAGGCTGGGAGATCTTCTTTGAGTTCAACGCCCAGCTTGGTCTACATACCAAGTTCTAGCCAGCTGGGGCTACAGGGAGCCCTGTCGTCAAAAAGACAAAAAAAATAATTGTGGTACATATACACAATGGAATTTTTTTTTCAGCCTAAAAAGAAAAAAAATTACAAAATTTGCAGGATTATGGATGAAAATAGAAAATATATTAACTGGTGTACTCAGGCTCAGAAAGACAAACACAGCCAGTTCTCTCTCACATGCAGATCGAGCTTCTAAATCTTATTTTATTTATTTATTTTTAATTAACTTTTTTTTTTTTTTTTTTTTTTTTGGTCTTTTCGAGATAGGGTCTCCCTGTAGCCCCAGCTGTCCTGGAACTCACTCTGTAAGACCACAGGCTGGCCTTGAACTCACAAAGATCTGCCTGACTCTGCCTCCCAAGTGCTAGGATTAAAGGTGTGCGCCACCACACCTGGCCTCTTATTTTTTTTATGTGTATGAATGTACTGCCTGCATGTAAGTCTGTGAACCCATGTTGTGCAATGCCGCGGAGGTCAGAAGAGGAGAGGGCTCAGATTCCCCTGAAATTGGAGTTAAAGACTTCTCAGCCCGCAATGTGGGTGCTGGAAATGGAAACCCGTGGTCCTCTGCAAGAGCAGTTGGCACTTCTTAAACCGCTAGGCCATCTCTCCAGTCCAAGCTTCTCAATTTTAAAGCACGTTTAAAAATAGAAAATAGCCAGGGGTGGTGGCATATGCCTTTAATCCTTAGCACTTGGGAGACAGAGGTAGGTGGATCTCCTGTGAGTTCGAAAGGCCCAAGCCTGGTTACAGAGTGAAGCTCCAGGCACACTGGGAAAAAAAAAAAAAAAAAAAAAAAAAAAAAAAGAAAAAAAAGAAAAAAGAAAAGAATCTCTAAAGTAAATTGATGCAATGATTATAAATTATTAATGGAGAAGTAGTTTCAGATGTTTATGTTTATGTGGGAGTGTATGTAGAGGCCAGAAAGCTCTGGCTAGAGGACCAGGAGATGAGTGTGAGGGAGATGTAAAGGAGGAGACATGGCTAATTAATCGTAAGAACAGTCCGGGGCAGAGTATGGCCTTAATTCCCAGCACTGGGAAGGCAGTCGGATCTTAGAAATGAAGGTCAGCCTGATCTACATAGAGAGCTCTAGGCTGGTTGGGGCTGCAGGGAGACTGTTGTTTAAAACGAAAAAACCAAAAAACTAGGACACATATGATATGTACGTAGGACTAGTGTGGATGACAAGATTCAAGAAGGAATAGGAGCAGGGAAACAAGGGAGAAGAGATGGTGGGTGAGGGCCAACCAAAACTATGGATATATGAAAAAGCCCTAAGGAAACATGCATAAAAGTACAAAAGTAACATTTGACACTGGAAAGATGGCTCAGTTATCAGCCTTTGCTGCTTGCTCTTGCAAATGACTGAACTCCAAACCCGAGTTCTCTTCCCACACTAGGGTCAGCAGGCTCACAATCCAACTCCAGACTCAGAGATCTGATACCCTTTTCTGACTCTGCAGGTACCCATACACATATATACAGAATACACATAAGCATAAATAAAATAATTTTTTAATTTTTTTATGTGTATGAGTGTATGCCTACAAGTAGGTAGGTGCGCCCCATGTCATGCAATGCCTGCAGGTAGGTAGGTGCACCATGTCATGCAATGCCTGTGGAGGTCAGAAGAGGGTGTTGGGGGACTGGAAGAGATGGCCTAGTGGTTAAGAGTGCCAACTGCTCTTGCAGAGGACCCCGGGTTCACTCCCAGCACCCCACACGGCGGCTGAGAACCGTCTTTAACTTCAGTTCCAGGGGAATCCGACACCCTCTTCTGAACCTCTTCAAGCACTGCATGACACAAGTGCACAAACCTACATGCAGACAGTACATTCATGACACATAAAAAAATAAATAAAATTTCAAAAAAAAATCTTTAAAAAGAAAGAGGGTGTTAGATACCTGGAACTGGAGGTACAGGCAGCTGCCAGGTGAGTGCTGGGAATCAAAAACCAGGTCTTCTGCAAGACCAGCCCAGTGCTGCTTAACCGCTGACTGAGCCATCATCTCTCTAGCCCCCCTAAAATAAATCTTAAAAAAAAAAAACTTAAAAAGAACTGTGTTAACTCTCAAAATTAAGAAGACAAAATAAGCCAGGAGTGGTGACACATGCCTTAATCCCAGCACTCGGGAGGCGAGGCGGGGCATTCTTGAGTTCACAGTCTGGTCTCCAGGCTAGCTGGGCTATAAAGAGATCCTGTCTCAAAACACCAAAAAGAAAAAAAAGGACAAAATAAGAAACTAAGCTAGGAGAGACTGAGAAGGATTAGAGATGCAGCATAATCCAATGGACATATAAAATAATGGCACAGGGGCTGGAGAGATGGTTCAGGCAATAAAGTGCTTGAGGACCTAATCCCTAATCCCCAGGGCTCACTTAAAAGCCAGGCATCAACAAGGGATTCCTGTCTCAAAAAGACCAAAAAAAAAAAAAAAAGAAAAAAGGTATAGCATCTTCAATTTCCACTAGGGAGTTAGACCTGAAAATATACATTTTCTCTGAGTAATAAGAAATGTATAGACTTTTAATCCCAGAACTCTGGTGAAGAGGCCAGCCTGTCTACACAGTGAGTTCTAAGGCCAGCTGGGGTTACAGGGAGACCTCTGTCTCAGACAAAAAAAAACAAAAACACAAAACACATTTCAACTTCTCTTTGGAGGCACATGGTAAAAGTAGTTTTAATTATGCCTTAGGCAATTTTGGCTGAGTACAAATTGTAGCTTATATAGGATATTGATTCTCAGAGCAGTATTTTGTAGTTCTGTGGATTATATTTTGATTGTGTGAGGATCCATGGGGCCGGAAGAAAATGGCTAAGTAGTTGGTTATCACCCTGCTGCTCTCACAAGGCCTGGGTCTCATCCCAGCCCCAAATGGCAGTTCCAGGATCTGTGCCCTCTTTCTGACTCTCCCAAGGCACTTAGCATGACATGGACATGCTGACCCACCACCGCAGCAATCACTCATACAAGAAAAAAAAAGAACAAATAAATGTAAAAAAAAAAAAAAAAACCGGCAACAAAACTAAAAGTTGGTTCAGTCAGTAAGAGTGCTTCTTAGCTCTCTAGAGATCGCTGAAGGTTCCTTACCCACACCATCCATCAGGAGGAGGCTCATCAAACATCCTATAACTCCAACTCTAGGGGATTCAAACAACAACCTAGGCCGACAAGGCATATGGCGCATACTACATTAATGGTACTTATCTATATTATTAGTCAACTTTGGCAAGGGCAACCTCATATACATAATGGACACATTGCAAAAACAATACAATTAAAAAATAATCTGGGCTGGAGAGTGGCCTCAGTGGTTAAGATCACTGACTACTCTTCTTGCAAGAGGATCTGGGTTTGTTTCTTCAGCACCACATGGCAGCTAAGAACCATCTTAGGCTAGATGTGGTGGCACAATGCGTCCTTGTACCATCATCCAGCTCACGCAGGAACAGAGGCAGGTGGATCTCTATGAGTTCAAGGCAGGCCTGGTCTACAAGACGAAGAGCTTCGGGCCAGCTGGGTCTAAAGGAAGAACCGTATCCCCCCCCCCCAAAAAAAAAATCTTAAAAAATATTTTTTTTTTAAAAAAAAAACATGGTAGTGGTAGGGCACAAGGAATTAGGAAGCCAAGATGATCTCTGGGCCTTGCTGCCTAGCCGTCTAATGGGGGTGTCCCAGGTCACAGGTAGAAACCATACTCCTGTTAAGAGCTATCTACTGTTTCTTACACTGCTATAAAATTTCTGTAGAAAAGACCAGTGACCTCTTGCTTTCAGAATCTCTACTTTGGTTTTTGTTTGTTTTAGTTTTGGTCTTCCCTAATTAAACAAATACATATTACTTCCTAGCTTCAGGTTAAGTATTTTTGTTTAGACTTAAGTGATAGACTTAAAATAGGGCCAGGAAACAAAATTTGGTCCCTAAGTAAGGTGAGTACTGACCCTCAAAACTGTCCTCTCCTCCACAAGCATGCTATGACAACATGTAATGCCACTGTGTACACACACAGGCACAAATAAATAAATGTAATTGCTATGAATTTAAGCCAAACCTGGGCTCCAAAATGAGACTCAAAAAGAAAGGCAAAACAACCTATAGTAATATATCTGAGCTAACAACTTAAGGAGGACTTAGTAAGGTGTTCAATGGTAGAGAGTTTAAAAGGGGAAAGGAGGGATATGATCAAAGTACATCATATGTATAAAATTATAAAGAATGATTAGTAAACATATTTTATTTTTTATCTTCAATATTTTTTATATTTTATAATGTATTTTTTATTTTATTTATTTATTTGGTCTTTTTGAGACAGGGTCTCCCTGTAGCCCCTGCTGGCCTGGAATTCCCACTGTGTAGGACCAGGCTGGCCTTGAACTCAAAGAGATCCACCTGCCCTCTGCCTCCCAAGTGCTGGGATTAAAGGCATGCACCACACACACCCAGCCAAGAATGCTTATTTTAAAAAAGAATTGATTTTTGGGGGGGAGAGGTGTCTTTTTGAGACAGGGTCTCCCTGTAGCTCTGGCTGTCCTGGAACTCACTCTGTAGGACCAGGCTGTCCTTGAACTCACAAGATCCCCTGCCTCTGTCTCCAAGTGCTAGGATTAAAGGCTTGTGCCACCACACCCAGCCGATTTTCCTATTTTTACAAAAATATTTACTATCTGGTCCTTGAAATAAAATTTACTGAATGATTTTTCACTAAAGCAGACAAAAACTATATTTTTTAATTATATTTTTTTATGTGTATGAATGTAACTGTCTGCCTGTAGGTTTGTGCATCCATTGTCGTGCAATGCCACAGAGGTCAGAAGAGGGTGTTGGATTTCCTGGAACTGGAGTTTAAAGATGGTTCTTAGCCACCATGTGGGTGCTGTTGTGGGTGCTGTGAATCGAACCGGGTCTTCTTGCAAGAGCGTCGGTGCTCTTAACCTGAGCCATCTCCCCAGTCCCTGAAACTGTATTTCATAGCCAGAAACTTCAAGCTAGCCCTTAAAATACTCAATTCCCAAGTACAGGGATTCTGAGTCTTAAGAGATAATACATTCACAGGACAGAGCCTTTTTGCCTCTACATACACACACATGTTGCTTGTGTAAGCAAACTTACCCGCGACTAGGTTCTCTTTTCTCTTTTATGCAGGAAGGAGGTATGGAACTGTACAGGCCCAAGGGATCATGGGGCATAACCATAAAGACCCAGGATTCTATAGCTGTCTGTATCCAATGCATCTGCTTATTCACTGATTCCTTTAGAAACATCATCGAAATTCTGTACTAAGAGACTCAGTCATTAAAAAGATCAAGTCAGAAAAAAATAAAATAAATAAATAAATAAAATAAAGTCAGATCTACTCCAACCTCATGTGTACTAGCTAAGGAACAGTAAAGGTCTGTTACACTTGGGATAAGACATTTAATTAAGAAAATGAATTCAGTATAGGGCAGCTGTAACAAAGTGTGTCATGTCTACAATGGTCTGTTGGCTCACCACTGACCAATAAACACAGCATCACGCTGGGTTGGGACATGATCCTGTGAGGGGAGTTACACTCATGAATAAACAAAAAGACAAGTAAGTACACCCTATTTTAGAAACTTTAATAACTTGAGGGAAACCAAGCTGAATAATCTGAACAAGCTGGGGGATTCCTACTGAGGCATAACTAATGGAAGAAACAAAAGGGTTTTTTTAAGAGGAGAAAACTCAAAGAAATACAACTTAGTAGCTGGGGCATGGTGGTGCACACCTTTAATCCTATGCACTTGGGAGGCAGAGGCAGGAGGACCTTTGTGAGTTCAAGGCCAGCCTGGTCTACAGAGTGAGTTTCAGGACAGCTGGGGCTACAAGGGAGACCCTGTCTCAAAAAAGACAAAAAAAGAAATACAAACTATAAAGGAAAAGAGACTTTAAATAAATGTGATTTCTACATTTTAAAACCTTGAATATGAAATAAAATAGAACACCAACTCATAAGAAGCAAATTAGTAGCCAGGAAGATTATAAATTATTAAACAAAAAACATGTAAGTACACAAGATCTCAAAAGCATAAACAATAAAATTTAAAAATAAGAAACAGCCTGCAGGGTGAGAAAATTAGCCACTGATAGGAATTAATATTCAGGATATATAAAAATAACAAATAACAGTAATAGTTATGACTCAAACTAGAAAGAGCCAAATAAAGGGTAAGGCTGAAGCTCAGTCAAAGCATCCAACCAATCAATCCCCAGGACCAGAAAGGAAGGAAAAAAGTAGAAAGGAAGAAGGATGAGGGACACTTCTCAACATATACAACTACATGAAAACTGGTCAAGGACTACAGAGTTGCTCAGCTGGTAAAGATGCTTGCCACCATACAGACTGATAATTACCAAAGTTCAAATCCCCATGACCCAAGGATCAAAGCAAAGAAACCAACTCTACAGTTATCCTCCTCTGACTTTCACATGCACTCCATGACATAATACACAATACATAAAAAAATAAAAGTACAAAATCACGATAACAAAGAAATGCAAACCAAAACTATACAAGTGAGTTATGATCTCACCCAAGTTGGAATAGCTATTATCAAAAAGATTTTAAAATAAACTATTGGGGAACGCAAAGATGAAACTCTTATCACTGTTGATTGAGGTGTAGATTAGCACAGCCAGCCATTACAAACAAATATATATGGAGGCTAAACTGAAAAAAAACCTCAAAATAATTTTCTTACTATCATCCCAGCTATCCCACTATTGAGGTATTTTATATTCAAAGGAAAATGAAATCAGCATCTAAAGATACCTGAATTCCCATGTCTACGCCAAAATATGGAATCAAAGTGATGATCAATAAATAATTTTTTAATGTCAATACACATCACAAACACCCAATAAACATTTTGTAGCCATAGAATAAAATGAAATCCTAGGCTGGAGAGATTAGCTCAATAGTAAAAGGAACTTGGCTTTAACGAAAACTTGACCTGAGTTTGATCACCCAAACCAATAAAAAGGTAAGAGAACTGAACTCCACAAAGTTGACCTCTAGCCTTTCATGCACACTAGAGTATGCGTGTGTGTGTACACAAAATAAATAATGTAAACAAAAGAGTCTAATAAAAATACAATATATAAAGAACTAAAAAAAAAAAATTAAGAGAACCAACAATGGGCAAATACACTAAATAGACAGCTCTTAAAGAAAAATAGCCAAGCTCTTACAGAGGACCTGGGTCGTTCGATCCCCAGCCCCCACGTGGGGCTGAGAACGTTCTTAAACTCAGTTCCAGGGGAATCCGACGCCCTCCCTCTGCCCTCCACGGCATTGCATGAACACAAATGCATCAAAGTCACAACCTACATGCAGACAGTACACGCATACATACATAAAAAATAATATTTAAAACATTAAAAAAAAAAGAAAAATAGCCAAAAAAATGTATGAAAAAATGTTCAACACTGTTAATCATCTAGGCTGGGGAGATAGCTGAGTGATTAAACCACTTGCCCAGCAAGTGTGAAGATCAAAGTTCAATCCTCAAAACCCACATAAGCAGGTGGTGGGTACTGCTTAATTAGCCCTAAGAGGAGAGGCAGGTCGGATCTCTGTGAGCTCAAGGCCAGCCTGGTCTACTAGGAGTTCCAGGACAGCTGGGGCTAAAAGGAGACCTGTCTCAGAAAACAAAAAAAAGCTACTGGTCATGTGGCACGGACCCACCTGTAATTCTAGGTTCTAGGAAGGAGGACATAAGGGACACCCAGAATAAGCTGGTTATCAAGACTAGTGATATCAGTAGCTCTGGGTTTGACTGAGACCTTTCTCATTAATAAGGGGAAGAGCTAGAGAATAATTCTTGACATCACCTTTTGGGCCCCTACATACATGTACATCTAAGACCACATCATGCAAAACACCACACACCACACACACACACAACACACCACAGAAGAAAAAAAAAACAACAACAAACAACCCTACACTAGAGATTCTATCTCACAACCACAAAGCAAACTGGCTATCATCAAGAAAACAAATAAGGGGCTGGAGAATGACCACGGTTTGATTCCCAGAACCCCACATGGTGGCAAACAACTGTCCCTAACTCCAGTTCCAGGGGATCTGACACCCTCCTCTGGCTTCTGTAAGCAGACCATGACATGGGCACATTTACAAATATACAGGTAGACACATAAAATAATTTTTTTTTCTTTTGTGAAAAAAATAAGAATGTGTGTGGTGTGCACACCTTTTTTTTTTTTGGTCTTTTTGAGAAAGGGTCTCCCTGTAGCCCCAGCTGTCCTGGAAACTCACTCTATAGACGCAGGCTGGCCTTGAACTCACAAAGATCCACCCGCCTCTGCCTCCCAAGTGCTAGGATTAAAGGCGTGCGCCACCACGCCCGGCGGTGGTGCACACCTTTAATTCAGCACTGGGGAGGCAGAGGCAGGTGGAATCTCTGTGAGTTCAAGGCAGCCTGGCTACATGCTGAATTGCGGACAGCTGGGGGATAACAGGGAGACCCTGGTCTCAAAAAGACAAATAAATAAATAAATAAATAAATAATAAATAAATAAATAAATAAATAAATGCTGAAGAGTATGTGCGTAGAGGTACTGGACCCACCTTCAACACTTTTATTAAGATAATTGCTAAGGATTTCTTTTCCAAAATATTCTTAATATACAAGTGGTAAATGTGAGACTTTTATTAAGGCTGTCATGAATATGATGATGGATATATATGTTGGTCATTCACATTAATTTTTTTTCATAACAGGAACTATAGAAGTATCAAATCCCTAAACAACAGTAATATTTGGGATATTGATAAGATTATTACTCTGTGTATAATGAAAAATAGCAGTTATAAAGTCTTAACAAAATAGAGGTGCCTAGCATAATTTCAAAATTGATTAAATTAAATATACTTTTCTTGGGCTGGAGAGATGGCTCGGCTGTTAAGAAATGCTCACTGCTCTTCTAGAGGACCTGAGTTCAATTGCCAGCACCCACACTGGGTGGCTGAAAACTGCACAAACTCCAGCTTCCAGTGGATCTGATGCCCTCTTCTGGCCTCCAGGAACTCACTCATGGCCCTATACAAAATACATACACAAATAAATTTTTAAAAAAAGTATTAAGAAAAAATAAATGCTTTCTTGAAATGCTCAGAAAATTCTAAGCTTGCTTTTTGATTAAAAAATGGGAATGTAAACTTAAATAATGCTTAATTTTGAACCCAAATTATATATACTTTTAATAGGATTTCTAGGCTTTGCTCTATCTAACTATCCATACATTTTGTCAATATTGAGATAGGCTAATTATGCTACTGAAATAATGTCATTCAAAATTAATTCACTACTGATAGGTAATGTATTATATTGGTACATATTATGGGGTTAGAAATTTTATTTTCACTTAGTGTTTATGTATACTATAAAGTTATTAAGAAATCATAGATAAACTTTATGAGAACCAAAATGTTCTTATGGTGTAATATAATTTCTAAAACAGATCTTGGGCTGGAGAGATGCCCTACGCGGTTAAGAGCTCCCGATCTGCTCTTGCAGAGGACCGCCGGGTTCGATCCCAGCACCCACAATGGCGCAGAACTGTCTTCCATGGTGGGAATCCGACACCCTCTTCTGACCTCCGCAGCTTGCACGAAGGGTGCAACAAACCTGCATGCAGACAGTACGTTTCATACATACGAAAATAAATAAATAAAAATAAATTAAAAAAAATTTTAAAATAATTCTATAGAAATCTAATAGTTGTGCCCGGCGTGCTAGTGCACACCTTTAATCCTAGCACTCGGGAGGCAGAGGCAGGCGGATTTTTGTGAGTTCAGGCCAGCCTGGTCTAAGCAGATGAGTTCCAGGACAGCTGAGGCTACAGGAGACCCTGTCCTCGAAAAAGACAAAAAAAAAAAAAAAAAAAGAAATCTGATAGTTGTAACACAATGTTATTAGAAAATTTTGTTATTTTTTAATGACTTTCAGATGGTTTTATTGGATATACAATGATTGCATATATATATATATATATCATACAAGTTTATGAGACTTATAGAAATATATCCTTTAAGATTTATACATAAATAGGTTGACCAAAATAACTGAAATGGGGTTCATATAGGTTTTTATACTTTCTTTCAAAAAAATTAGACTTTCTAAGTTACTCTGCCTTTTTTTTTTTTTTTTTTTTTTTTTTTTTGGTCTTTTGAGACAGGGTCCTTCCCTATATGTATCCCCAGCTGGCCTTGAACTCAAGAGATCTGCCTGCCTCTGCCTCCGGAGTGCTGGGATTAAAGGCATGTGCCACCACACCCGGTGTTACTCTACTTTTAATAAAAGTTTAAAAGGAGCCAGGTGTGGTGGTGCACTCCTTTAATCCTAGCACTTGGGAGGCAGAGGCAGGTGGATCTTTGTGAGTTCAAGGCTCTCCTGGTCTACATAGTGAGCTCTAGGCCAGCTGGGACTAAAGGGAGACCCTGTCTCAAAAAGAAAAAAAAAAAAAAAAGTTACAAAAGTATAAGAAATAGACTTTTTTTTTTGGGGGGGGGGTCTTTTTGAGACAGGGTCTCCCTGTAGCTCCAGCTGTCCTGGAACTTGTTATGTAGACCAGGCTGGTCTTGAAGTCCTGGCTCAAAAATTGACTTTTTTTAGATTCATTATTTTTAGGGGTTTGTTTGTGTGTGGGGGGGGGTACCTGCATGATTTAAGTGTACAGTGTGTGCAATGCCTGCAGAGTCAGAAGAGGGCAACACTACAGGTGGACACAGACAAAAAACCTCCATCTTAATTTTTTTAATTAAAAAGTATTTTAATTTTATGTGTGTTTTGCCTGCATGTATGTAAATGCATCCATGACATGCAATGCCCATGGAGACCAGAAGAGGGCATGAGATCTCTCTGGAACTGGAGTTACAGAAGGTTGTTAGCCATCATTTTGGTGCTGGGAACTGAACTCAGGACTACTCCAGAGCAGCTGGTGTTCTTAACCACTGAGCCATCACTCTAGCCCTCCACCTTAGTTTTTGAGACAAGGTCTCTTACTGAATCTGGAGTGCACTAATTTGACCAGACTGACAAGTGACAAGCCCAGTGATCTACTCGTCTGTGTTCCCAGCTCTAGAATTACAGGCACACCCCATCATGCCAGGCTTCTTCTTCTTCCTTCTCTTCCTCTTCTTCTTCCTTCTATTTCTGGTAGTGCTGGGATTCAAACCCAGGACTTCTTGCCTACTTGAAAAGCATTCTAATACTGAGCTACACCCCCAACCCAAACACACAATTACTTCTTTTTATATAGAGAGGGAAAAATACATTGAATCAAGTAGTTGCATTTTAATGCACATTGCTAAAAAATTCCTTTTCATGTCTCAAAATTCTAAGAATGCTTGTTCAGCCACCTCCTGCTTCCCAGAGCCTCACAGGACTCTCTTCTATTGGAGACTGTATTAATGATTTGGGCCAATTCTAGACACTCTGGTACCAGCAGTGGGAACACATGGCCGCTCCTTGTTTGCATCTCTGTAGACTAGGAAACTGAGTTAGAAGCAGGGCTGGTTATAAACCCCAAGGCTTAACTTACTTTCTTGAACTAAGCCTTCCTTCTTTTTTATTTATTTTTGTCTTTTCGAGACAGGGTCTCCGTGTAGCCTCAGCTGTCCTGGAACTCATTCTGTAGACCAGGCTGGCCTTGAACTCACAAAAATCCGCCTGCCTCTGCCTCCCGAGTGCTAGGATTAAAGGTGTGCACTAGCACGCCGGGCACAACTATTAGATTTCTATAGAATTATTTTAAAATTTTTTTTAATTTATTTTTATTTATTTATTTTCGTATGTGTATGAACGTACTGTCTGCATGCAGGTTTGTGCACCCATGTCGTGCAACGCTGCGGAGGTCAGAAGAGGGTGTCGGATTCCCCTGGAAGACAGTTCTCGGCTGCCATGTGGGTGCTGGGGATCGAACCCGGGTCCTCTGCAAGAGCAGTCGGAGCTCTTAACCGCTAGGCCATCTCTCCAGCCCAAGATTTCTGTAGAATTATATTACACCATAAGAACATTTTGGTTCTCATAAAGTTTATCTATGATTTCTTAATAACTTTATAGTATACATAAACACTAAGTGAAAATTTAAAATTTCTAACCCCATAATATGTACAATATAATACATTACCTATCAGTAGTGAATTAATTTTGAATGACATTATTTCAGTAGCATAATTAGCCTATCTCAATATTGACAAAATGTATGGATAGTTTATATAGAGCAAAGCCTAGAAATCCTATAAAAGTATATATAATTTGGGTTCAAAATTAAGCATTTAAGTTTACATTCCATTTTTTAATCAAAAAGCAGCTTAGAATTTTCTGAGCATTCAAGAAAAGCATTTATTTTTCTTAAAATATCTTTTTTTAAAATTTATTTGTGTATGTTTGTGTACATATGTGCTGGTACCTGAGGAGGCCAGAAGAGGGCATCAGATCCACTGGAGCTGGAGTTTTGGGCAGTTTTCAGCCACCCAGTGTGGGTGCTGGCAATTGAACTCAGGTCCTCTAGAAGAGCAGTGAGCATTCTTAACAGCCGAGCCATCTCTCCAGCCCAAGAAAAGTATATTTAATTTAATCAATTTTGAAATTATGCTAGGCACCTCTATTTTGTTAAGACTTTATAACTGCTATTTTTCATTATACACAGAGTAATAATCTTATCAATATCCCAAATATTACTGTTGTTTAGGGATTTGATACTTCTATAGTTCCTGTTATGAAAAAAAATTAATGTGAATGACCAACATATATATCCATCATCATATTCATGACAGCCTTAATAAAAGTCTCACATTTACCACTTGTATATTAAGAATATTTTTGGAAAAGAAATCCTTAGCAATTATCTAATAAAAGTGTTGAAGGTGGGTCCAGTACCTCTACGCACATACTCTTCAGCATTTATTTATTTATTTATTTATTTATTTATTTGTCTTTTTGAGACAGGGTCTCCCTGTATCCCCAGCTGTCCTGCAATTCAGCATGTAGACCAGGCTGGCCTTGAACTCACAGAGATCCACCTGCCTCTGCCTCCCCAGTGCTGAGATTAAAGGTGTGCACCACCGCCGGGCGTGGTGGCGCACGCCTTTAATCCTAGCACTTGGGAGGCAGAGGCGGGTGGATCTTTGTGAGTTCAAGGCCAGCCTGGTCTATAGAGTGAGTTCCAGGACAGCTGGGGCTACAGGGAGACCCTTTCTCAAAAAGACCAAAAAAAAAAAAGGTGTGCACCACCACACACAGCTTGTTCTTATTTTTTTCACGAAAAAAAAATTTATTTTATGTGTCTACCTGTATATTTGTAAATGTGCCCATGTCATGGTCTGCTTACAGAAGCCAGAGGAGGGTGTCAGATCCCCTGGAACTGGAGTTAGGGACAGTTGTTTGCCACCATGTGGGTTCTGGGAATCAAACCTGTGTCATCTCTCCAGCCCCCTTATTTGTTTTCTTGATGATAGCCAGTTCTGCTTGGTGTGAGATAGAATCTCAGTGTAGGGTTGTTGTTGTTGTTTTTTTCTTCTGTGTGTGTGTGTGTGTGTGTGTGTGTGTGTGTTTTGCATGTGTGTTAGTGTACATGTATGTAGGGGCCCAAAAGATGATGTCAAGAATTATTCTCTAGCTCTTCCCCTTATTAATGAGAAAGGTCTCAGTCAAACCCAGAGCTCACTGATATCACTAGTCTTGATAACCAGCTTATTCTGGGTGTCCCTTATGTCCTCCTTCAGAACCTAGAATTACAGGTGGGTCTCCATGCCCACTGACCACGTAGCTTTTTTTTTGTTTGTTTTCTTGAGACAGGGTCTCCTTTTAGCCCCAGCTGTCCTGGAACTCACTATGTAGACCAGGCTGGCCTTGAGCTCACAGAGATCCGCCTGCCTCTGCCTCCCAAGTGCTGGGATTAAAGGTGACCACCTAGCTTTTATGTGGGTTTTGAGGATTGAACTTTGATCTTCACACTTGCTGGGCAAGTGGTTTAATCACTCAGCTATCTCCCCAGCCTAGATGATTAACAGTGTTGAACATTTTTTCATACATTTTTATTGGCTATTTTTCTTTTTTTTTTAATGTTTTAAATATTATTTTTGTATGTATGCGTGTACTGTCTGCATGTAGGTTTGTGCATCTGTGTCATGCAATGCCGTGGAGGTCAGAGGAGGGCGTCGGATTCCCCTGGAACTGGAGTTAAAGACGTTTCTCAGCCACCATGTGGGTGCTGGGGATCGAACCCAGGTCCTCTGTAAGAGCTTGGCTATTTTTCTTTAAGAGCTGTCTATTTAGTGTATTTGCCCATTGTTGGGATTCTCTTAATTTTTAATTTTTTTTAGTTCTTTATATATTGTATTTTTATTAGACTCTTTTGTTTACATTATTTATTTTGTGTACACACACACGCATACTCTAGTGTGCATGGAAAGGCTAGAGGTCAACTTTGTGGAGTTCATTCTCTTACCTTTTTATTTGGGTTGGGTGGATCAAACTCAGGTCAAGTTTGTAAAGCAAGTTCCTTTACTAGTTGAGCTATCTCTCCAGCCCTAGGATTTCATTTTTATTCTATGGCTACAAAATGTTTTATGGGGTGTTTGTGTGTGTATGACATTAAAAAAAATTATTTATTGATCATCACTTTGATTCCATATTTTGGCTAGTAGACATGGGAATTCAGGTATCTTTAGCATGCTGATTTCATTTCCTTTGAATATAAATACCCAATAGTGGGATAGCTGGATAGTAAGAAAATTTATTTTTAGGTTTTTTTCATAGCCTCCATATTATTTTGTGTAATGGCTGGCTGTGCTAATCTACACTCTAATCAACAGTGCATAAGAGTTTCATCTTTTGCTTCCCCAATAGTATTTTTTAAAATCTTTTTGATAATAGCTATTCCAACTTGGGTGAGATCATAACTCACTGTAGTTTTGGTTTGCATTTCTTTGTTATCAGTGATTTTGTACTTTATTTTTTTATTATGTATTGTGTATTTATGTCATGGAGTGCATGTGAAAGTCAGAGGAGGATAACTTGTAGAGTTGGTTCTTTGCTTTGATCCTGTGGGTCATGGGGATTGAACTTGGATTATCAGTCTTGGTGGCAAGCCTCTTTACCAGCTGAGCAACTCTGTAGTCCTTGACCAGTTTTCATGTAGTTGTATATGTTGAGAAGTGTCCCCTCATCCTTCTTCCTTTCTACTTTTTCCTTCCTTTCTGGTCCTGGGGATTGATTGGTTGGATGCTTTGACTGAGCTTCAGCCTTACCCTTTATTTGGCTCTTTCTAGTTTGAGTCATAACTATTACTGTTATTTGTTATTTTTATATATCCTGAATATTAATTCCTAGTCCAGTGGCTAATTTTCTCACCCTGCAGGCTGTTTCTTAGTTTTTTTAAATTTTATTGTTTATGCTTTTGAGATCTTGTGTACTTACATGTTTTTTGTTTAATAATTTTATAATCTTCCTGGCTACTAATTTGCTTCTTATGAGTTGGTGTTCTATTTTATTTCATATTCAAGGTTTTAAAATGTAGAAATCACATTTATTTAAAGTCTCTTTTCCTTTATAGTTGTATTTCTTTTTTTGTCTTTTTGAGACAGGGTCTCCCTTGTAGCCCCAGCTGTCCTGGAACTCACTCTGTAGACCAGGCTGGCCTTGAACTCACAAAGGTCCTCCTGCCTCTGCCTCCCAAGTGCTAGGATTAAAGGTGTGCACCACCATGCCCAGCTACTAAGTTGTATTTCTTTGAGTTCTTCTCCTCTTAAAAAAACCCTTTTGTTTCTTCCATTAGTTATGCCTCAGTAGGAATCCCCCAGCTTGTTCAGATTATTCAGCTTGGTTTCCCTCAAGTTATTAAAGTTTCTAAAATAGGGTGTACTTACTTGTTCTTTGTTTATTCATGAGTGTAACTCCCCTCACAGGATCATGTCCCAACCCAGCGTGATGCTGTGTTTATTGGTCAGTGGTGAGCCAACAGACCATTGTAGACATGACACACTTTGTTACAGCTGCCCTATACTGAATTCATTTTCTTAATTAAATGTCTTATCCCAAGTGTAACAGACCTTTACTGTTCCTTAGCTAGTACACATGAGGTTGGAGTAGATCTGACTTGATCTTTTATTTATTTATTTTTATTTTTTTCTGACTTGATCTTTTAATGACTGAGTCTCTTAGTACAGAATTTCGATGATGTTCTAAAGGAATCAGTGAATAAGCAGATGCATTGGATACAGACAGCTATAGAATCCTGGGTCTTTATGGTTATGCCCCATGATCCCTTGGGCCTGTACAGTTCCATACCTCCTTCCTGCATAAAAGAGAAAAGAGAACCTAGTCGCGGGTAAGTTTGCTTACACAAGCACATGTGTGTGTATGTAGAGGCAAAAAGGCTCTGTCCTGTGAATGTATTATCTCTTAAGACTCAGAATCCCTGTACTTGGGAATTGAGTATTTTAAGGGCTAGCTTGAAGTTTCTGGCTATGAAATACAGTTTCAGGGACTGGAGAGATGGCTCAGGGTTAAGAGCACCGACTGCTCTTGCAGAGGACCCAGGTTCGATTCACAGCACCCACAACAGCACCCACATGGTGGCTAAGAACCATCTTTAACTCCAGTTCCAGGGAAATCCAACACCCTCTTCTGACCTCTGTGGCATTGCACGACATGGATGCACAAACCTACAGGCAGACAGTACATTCATACACATAAAAAATATATTAAAAAATATAGTTTTTGTCTGCTTTAGTGAAAAATCATTCAGTAAATTTTATTTCAAGGACCAGATAGTAAATATTTTTGTAAAAATATGAAAATCGGCTGGGTGTGGTGGCACAAGCCTTTAATCCTAGCACTTGGGAGACAGAGGCAGGTGGATCTCTGTGAGTTCAAGGACAGCCTGGTCTACAGAGTGAGTTCCAGGACAGCCAGAGCTACAGGGAGACCCTGTCTCAAAAAGACACCTCTCCCCCCCAAAAAATCATTCTTTTAAAAATAAGCATTCTGGCTGGGTGTGGTGGTGCATGCCTTTAATCCCAGCACTTGGGAGGCAGAGGCAGGTGGATCTCTTTGAGTTCAAGGCCAGCCTGGTCTACACAGTGGAATTCCAGGCCAGCCAGGGCTACAGGGAGACCCTGTCTCAAAAAGACCAAAATAAATAAAATAAAATAAAAAATTACATTATAAAATATAAAAAATATAAGATAAAATAATAAAATATTGTTTACTAATCATTCTTTTATAATTTTATACATATGATGTACTTTGATCATATCCCTCCCTTTCTTCTTAAACTCTCTACCATTGAACACCTTACTAAGTCCTCCTTAAGTTGTTAGCTCAGATATATTACTATAGGTTGTTTTGCCTTTCTTTTTGAGTCTCATTTTGGAGCCCAGGTTTGGCTTAAATTCATAGCAATTACATTTATTTATTTGTGCCTGTGTGTACACAGTGCATTACATGTTGTCATAGCATGCTTGTGGAGGTGAGAGGACAGTTTTGAGAGTCAGTACTCACCTTTTACTTAGGGACCAAATTTGTCTTCCTGGCCCTATTTTAAGTCTATCACTTAAGTCTAAACAAAAATACTTAACCTGAAGCTAGGAAGTAATATGTATTTGTTTAAATTAGGGAAGACCAAAACTAAACAAACAAAACCAAAGTGAGATTCTGAAGCAAGAGGTCACTGGTCTTTTCTACAGAAATTTTATAGCAGTGTAAGAAACAGTAGATAGCTCTTAACAGGAGTATGGTTTCTACCTGTGACCTGGGACACCCCCATTAGACTGGCTAGGCAGCAAGGCCCAGAGATCATCTTGCTTCCTACTTCCTTGTGCATACCACTACCATGCCTGGCTTTTTTATTTTTAAGTAAATATATTTTTTAAGATTTTTTTTGGGGGGGGGGGATACAGGGTCTTCCTTTAGACCCAGCTGGCCCGGAGCTCTCTCTGTGGACCAGGCTGGCCTTGAACTCATAGAGATCCACCTGCCTCTGTTTCCCGAGTGCTGGGATTAAAGACGTGTGCCACCACACCTAGCCTAAGATGGTTCTTAGCTGCCATGTGGGTGCTGAGAATCAAACCCAGATCCTCTGCAAGAGTAGTCAGTGATCTTAACCACTGAGCCATCTCTCCAGCCCCAAGATTATTTTTATTTGTATGTGTGTGTCTTTGCAAATGTATGCCATATGTATGCAGGTGCCCTTAGGCCAGAAGAGGGTGTTGAATCCCCTAGAAGTGGAGTTATAGGCAGTTGTGAGCCTCCTCCTGATGAGGGTGCTGGGAACGGAACTCAGATACTCTAGAAGAGCAAGAAGCACTCTTAACTGCTGAACCATATCTTTAGTTCTTGGTGCCTGGCTTTTTTTTTTTTTTACATTTTATTTGTTCTTTTTATTTTTATGTGTATGAGTGTATTGCCTGCGTGTGGGTACCCATGTCATGCAGTGCCTGTGGAGGTCAGAAGAGGGCATCAGATTCCCTGGAACTGCCATTTGGGGGCTGGGAAATGAACCCAGGTCCTCTGTGAGAGCAGCCAGTGGTGATAACCACTGAGCCCTCTCTCCGGCCCCATGGATCCTCACACAATCAAAATATATCCACAGAACTACAAAATACTGCTCTGAGAATCAATATCCTATATAAGCTACAATTTGTACTCAGCCAAAATTGCCTAAGGCATAATTAAAACTACTTTTACCATGTGCCTCCAAAGAGAAGTTGAAATGTGTTTTGTTTTTGTTTTTGAGACAGGGTCTCCCTGTAACCCCAGCTGGCCTAGAACTCACTGTGTAGACCAGGCTGGCCTCTTCACTAGAGTTCTGGGATTAAAAGTCTATACATTTCTATACTCAGAGAAAATGTATATTTTCAGGTCTAACTCCCTAGTGGAAATTGAAGATGGCTATACCTTTTCTTTTTTTTTTTCTGGTCTTTTTGAGACAGGATCTCCTGTTGATGCCTGGCTTTTAAGTGAGCCCTGGGGATTAGGGATTAGGTCCTCAAGCACTTTATTGCCTGAACCATCTCTCCAGCCCCTGTGCATTCATTTATTAAGTCCATTGGATTATGCTGCATCTCTAATCCTCTCAGTCTCTCCTAGCTTAGTTTCTTATTTTGTCCCTTTTTTTTTCTTTTTGGTGTTTTTGAGACAGGATCTCTTTATAGCTCCAGCTAGCCTGGAACTCACTGTGAACTCAGAGATATGCCTGCCTCTGCCTCCCGAGTGCTGGGATTAAAGGCATGTGTCACCACTCCTGGCTTATTTTGTCTTCTTAATTTGAGAGTTTAACACAGTTCTTTTTAAGTTTTTTTTTTTTTTAAGATTTATTTTTAGGGGGCTAGAGAGATGTGATGGCTCAGTCAGCGGTTAAGAGCACTGGCTGGTCTTGCAGAAGACCTGGTTTTGATTCCCAGCACTCACATGGCAGCTGCCTGTACCTCCAGTTCCAGGGTATCTAACACCCTCTTCTTTTTTTAAAGATTTTTTTTTGAAATTTTATTTATTTTTTTATGTGTATGAATGTACTGTCTGCATGTAGGTTTGTGCACTCGTGTCATGCAGTGCTGAAGAGGTCAGAAGAGGGTGTCGGATTCCCCTGGAACTGAAGTTAAAGACGGTTCTCAGCCGCCGTGTGGGTGCTGGGGATTGAACCCGGGTCCTCTGCAAGAGCAGTTGGCACTCTTAACCACTAGGCCATCTCTCCAGTCCCCCAACACCCTCTTCTGACCTCCACAGGCATTGCATGACATGGGTGCACCTACCTACCTGCAGGCATTGCATGACATGGGCGCACCTACCTACTTGTAGGCAATACACTCATACACATAAAAAAATTAAAAAATTATTTTTATTTATGCTTATGTGTCCATTTCTGTATATATGTGTATGGGTACCTGCAGAGTCAGAAAAGGGTATCAGATCTCTGAGTCTGGAGTTGGATTGTGAGCCTGCTGACCCTAGTGTGGGAAGAGAACTCGGGTTTGGAGTTCAGTCATTTGCAAGAGCAAGCAGCAAAGGCTGATAACTGAGCCATCTTTCCAGTGTCTAAATTTATTTTGTACTTTTATGCATGTTTCCTTAGGGCTTTTTCATATATCCATAGTTTTGGTTGGCCCTCACCCACCATCTCTTCTCCCTTGTTTCCCTGCTCCTATTCCTTCTTGAATCTTGTCATCCACACTAGTCCTACTTACATATCATATGTGTCCTAGTTTTTTGTTTTTTTTTAAACAACAGTCTCCCTGCAGCCCCAACCAGCCTAGAGCTCTCTATGTAGATCAGGCTGACCTTCATTTCTAAGATCCGACTGCCTTCCAGGTGCTGGAATTAAAGGCATACACTGCCCTGGACTGTTCTACGATTAATTAGCCATGTCTCCTCCTTTACATCTCCCTCACACTCATCTCCTGGTCCTCTAGCCAGAGCTTTCTGGCCTCTACATACACTCCCACATAAACATAAACATCTGAAACTACTTCTCCATTAATAATTTATAATCATTGCATCAATTTACTTTAGAGATTCTTTTCTTTTCTTTTTTCTTTTTTTTTTCTGTATTTTTGAGAGAGGGTCTCTCTTTAGTCCCAGGTGGCCTGGAGCTCACTCTGTAGACCAGGCTGGCCTTGAACTCACAGAGATCCACCTACCTCTGTCTCCCAAGTGCTAGGATTAAAGGCATATGCCACCACCCCTGGCTATTTTCTATTTTTAAACGTGCTTTAAAATTGAGAAGCTTGGACTGGAGAGATGGCCTAGCGGTTAAGAGTGCCAACTGCTCTTGCAGAGGACCCGGGTTCCATTCCCAGCACCCACATGGCGGCTGAGAACTGTCTTTAACTCCAATTTCAGGGGAATCTGATGCCCTCTTCTGACCTCCGCGGCATTGCACAACATGGGTTCACAGACTTACATGCAGGCAGTACATTCATACACATAAAAAAATAAGAGCCAGGTGTGGTGGCGCACACCTTTAATCCTAGCACTTGGGAGGCAGAGTCAGGCAGATCTTTGTGAGTTCAGGCCAGCCTGGTCTACAGAGTGAGTTCCAGGACAGCTGGGGCGACAAGGGATAACCCTGCCTCGAAAAGACCAAAAAAAAAAAAAAAAAAAAAAAGTAATAAAAATAAATAAATAGATTTTAGAAGCTCGATCTGCATGTGAGAGAGAACTGCTGTGTTTGTCTTTCTGAGCCTGAGTTACACCAGTTAATATATTTTCTATTTTCATCCATAATCCTGCAAATTTTGTAATTCCATTTTCTTTAGGGCTGAAAAAAATTCCATTGTGTATATGTACCACATTATTTTTTTGTCTTTTTGAGACAGGGTCTCCCTGTAGCCCCAGCTGGCCTAGAACTTGGTATGTAGACCAAGCTGGGCTTGAACTCAAAGAGATCTCCCAGCCTCTGCCTCCTGAGTGCTGGGATTAAAGACATGCACCATCATGCCTGGCATGCGCCACATTTGAAAAATATTTTTCTTTTTTTTTTTTTTTCCCCCTGGGGCTGGAGAAATGGCTTAGCTGTTAAAAGCACCCACTGCTCTTGCATAGGACCCAGGTTCAATTCCCAGCACCCACATGATGGCTAAGAACCGTCTTTAACTCCAGTTCCAGGGGAATCCGGCACCCTCTCTGACCTCTGCAGCATTGCACGACACTGGTGCACCTGCCTACATACAGACAGTACACTCATACACATAAATAAAAAAATGCCAGGCGTGGTGGCGCATGCCTTTAGTCCTAGCACTTGGGAGGCAGAGACAGGCGGATCTTTGTGAGTTCAAGGCCAGCCTGGTCTACAGAGTGAGTTCCAGGATAGCTGGGACTACAGGGAAACCCTGTCTCAAAAAGACCAAAAAACAAAAAAATAATAATAATAAAAATATTTTTACTTTTTATGTTTGAGTGTTATACCTTTATGTATAAATGTAAGTGCATTCCATGTGTGTGCACTGCCTTCAGAGGCCAAAGGAGGATGTCAGTTCCCCTGGAACTGCAGTTAACAGAAGGTAGGCTGCCATGTGGGTGCTGGGAATCGAACCCGTTCCTCTTGTTTTTTGGTTTTATACTTTTTTTTGGTATTTTTTGAGACAGGGTCTCCCTTTTAGTACCAGGTGTCCTGGAGCTCGCTCTGTAGACCAGGCTGGCCTTGAACCCACAGAGATCCACCTATCTCTGCCTCCCGAGTGCTGGGATTAAAGGTGTGCGCCACCACAGCCAGGGAACCCCTTCCTCTTGAAGAACAGCAGGTGATCTGAACTGCTGAGCCATCTCTCTAGCCTCCATATATACCACATCTTAATTACCATTCATCAGTTGCACATCTAGAATGAATCCATTTCCTAGCTCTTTTGAATAGAAGAGCAGTAAACATGGATGTGTTAGTATCTCTGTGGTCGGATATAGAGTCCGTTGGGTATATGTCCAAGAGTGGGTTAGCTGGGTCATATGGTAGTTCTGGTTTTAGTTTGTTTGAGAAGCTTCCAAATGGATTTCCATAGTGGCTGTACTGTTTTATACTCCCACTAACACCACACCCTCCCTTGCATCTCTTGCCCTTTGTTTTCTAGATGTTATCTTTCTGACTGGGATCCCTCCCTATCTCAAGAGCTTGTGCTGTAGACCCTTATTGTCTGCATTTCAGATCCTCGTGATGTGCATCTTTCCCCCATTTATATCACACTATGTCCCTGAAAAAGTTTCCTGGTCTCTGAACCTCAGTTTCCTCATCTTTAAAATGGGAGCAGTGGGGCTAGAGATATGACTCAGCAGTTGAGAGCACTGACCACTCTGGCAGAGGATCTGGGTTTGATTACCAGCACTCACACTGGAACTGACAACTGTAACTCCAGTTCCAGTGGAATCCAACACCCTCCTCTGACCTCTGTTGGCACTGGTGCACTTACATACATGCAGGTAATACACTCATACACATGCAAAAAAATAATAAAATGGTAGCAGTAATTGAACATAATCTAACAGGGTTATATTACAATAAGTAAAATTTATAGTAAAACTTTATATTGGCTGGGCATGGTAACACCTTTAATCCCAGCACGCAGGAGACAAATGAATCTCTGAGTTTGAGGCCAGCTCGGCCTACCTAATGAGACCCTGTTTGAAATAAACCCCCTCTATTAATGGAAATTTAAATGTGTTTCTCGTGTCCTGATTTTCAAATGGCCAAGTTTTTGAGAGAAAAAAATGTAGGGTACAAGGTTGAATTGAAACGTGGATGGGAAAAAGCTCCCAAGTTTTCACTGCTTTCATAAGCCATTTTTTGGTGTGTGAATTAGCCTTTTTTGTTTGTTTGTTTGTTTGTTTTAATAGATAGAGTCTTGCCCATACCTTAGTACAGTTGTTCTGAAAGTATAGTGTTCAAAGCCACAGCTTTGATGTGGTGCCTGTTCTCTTAATCTCTCAAAGTGGTTACTGGGTGAGCTGGCTTGTGTAAGTTATTTCACCTGCCAGCAACTCAGCTGTTTACATCATTCAGCATTTAGGTGTTCCATTAATGTGTTAAAATAAGCTTTTACTGTGTTTTTCTTTATCCTTTCCTTCCCCTTTCTTTTTCCTCTTCCCTCTTTTTCAGTGTGCGGCGTTGAATCCAGGACTGTGGTCATGTAATGCAAGCATTCCTACTTCTGAGCTACATCTGCAGTGCTGATTTGGGTCTTTCAAAGACACAGCTCTCATTTCATTCCCACAAAGAAAATGATTAATAAATTGATATTTAAAGAAAACCAGTGTAAAATAAGTTTCAGCGTATCTCTCAAAACTTGAGCTTTGAAGTGATAGAATCAGCTCAGTGGACATTGTTCATAAAACTGGTCAGTGGGTTTGGCTTTGAAGGTTGTGTCTTGGTTTTGTATAATGTCCGGAATTCACTATAGCAACTAGTAGTACTCAGTGAATAAGTAGCACACTCATATGCTATATCTAATCATAGAGAGGATACTCATTTGGAAAATGTAAAATGTTTCATTCCTTATGAAAATATGTCTTTCTTTTCTTTTTTTTTTGTTTTTTTGTTTTTTATGTTATTTTTGAGACCAGGTCTCCCTGTTGTATCCCCAGCTGGCCTAGAACTCGCTATATAGACCAGGTTGGCCTCCCAAGTGCTGGGATTAAAGGCGTGAGCCTCCATGTCCAGCCTATATTTGTCTAATTTTAAAATGTGTTGACATTTTATTTTGACACATATGTCAAAATATCCTAAAAAATCTTCACCTGTTTTATTTTGGGATCAGACACTTGGCTGTTGTGTAATCTGTCAGAAATTAAATGATGATCAGAGAAGTGGGGTTTGCTGATATCTGTACACTTGGAATTTTCACTTTGTCTCATTGGGACTTAAAGGCCTTAAAACTTTTGGTAATCTTTTGAATTCCTGAATATTATTTTAGTAGGGGTTTATTTATTTAAATTTTTTTAGCATTTATTCTTTTTGTGTATACATGAATATATATGGGTATAAACATGCCATGGAGTCATGTGGAGGTCAGAGGACAGCTTACAGTAGTCAGTTTCTCCTTTTACCAGGTAGGTCCTGGAGCTCAAACTCAGGGCCTCAGGCTTGGTGGCAGGCACCTTTGCCCACTGAACCATCTTGCCTGCCCTATGTTTTGATTTTGATTGATTGTGTATATGTGCCATGGGTGCATGTGTAGAGGTCAGAGGACAACCTGTGGGGATTGGTTCTCTCCTTCTACCATGTGGGTCCTGGGATTGAATTCATATCATCAGGCCTGGTGGTAAGCACCCCTATCTACTAAGCCATGTTACCAGTTCTGTGTTTTGGTTTTTGAAACACGGTTTCGCTCTGTGCCTCTGGTTGGCCTGGAACTCTGGTGGGAATTTTGAATGAAAATTTGTGTTTTCAGCCTGTTAGATTGTATTGTAAAATTATAAGAACCTTGAGAATTAGTTTGTTGAGCTTCAAAAGAAATAGACTCACCAGTGGGACTGCATTGAATCATTTATTAACTTGGGCGTAATGGATACTTGAATGTTGAACCTGCTTATCTGTTTTCCTCCTTCCTTCTACTCTTTGTTTTCCTTTCTTTCTATATGAGATTGAACCTAGGGCCTTGTGTGTGCCAAGCAGACATACATTACTGATTCATATATCAAATCAAGTCAGTCTTGTTCAGAATGTAGAATCCTTCTCCATCTTGTCTTTCAAGGAAAAAATTTTTTCCTTCATTTAGATGATGCAAATTTCATATTACTTCTAAATGTTTTTCATACATGTGAATATATTTATAGATATTTTTAGCTTTTATAGCTTTTTGCTTTTCATTTAACAGGTTTTTTTTTTTTTAAACTTGTTCTCAGTTTTATCTGTTTTTTATTTGAGGCCAGGTTTTCCAAGACTGAAATTGGTAATTATCTATTTGAACTCACAGGACTCAAAAAAGCTCTTGTAGTTGCAATTTATTATAGTGAAAGAACATAGATTTAAATCAGCAGAAGGCTGACAAGATGGTTCAATGAGTAAACAGTGTTTGCCATGCAAGCTTTGATCTGAAATCAACTCCCAGATCTCATGGTAGGAGAAAACTGATTCCTTAAAGTTGTCCCTTGACTTCCATGGTACATGAACACCCATATACACAGCTAATAATAAAAATTTTAAAAATCAGCAAAGAGAAATGGTATAGACATAAGCTTTTAAATATTCCTTTCCAGTGTAGTTGAATACCAATGTGTTTAATTATTCTAGTGATGATACATGACAAAGAACAGGAATATTGCAAAGAAGGGGATCTGGATTGTTACTGGGGGATTAAGTCTTGAAGGCTTGTAGTCCCCATAGAACTGACATCTGCTGCTTGGGTTTGTAGGCCTTAGGCATGAAACAGTTTCTTGGGCTGGGTATGGTGGTACTCACCTTTAGTCCCAGCACATAGAAGGCAGAGGCAGGTAGATCTCTGTGAAATGAGGCTAGCCTTGTCTACATAGTGAGTTCCAGGCCAGCTGGAGCTACAGGGAGAATCTGTTTCAAACACCCAAATGAAATTTATCAGTAGTTAAACTGTTAACTACACCATGGACCACAGCTTCAGATATCCTAAAATACTCTTATGAGGCAGACTATTCCATAGTCTGAGATTATTTCCTACACACGAGTCACAAGCCAGTCCTAAAACAGGCCTTTCTTAAGAATATGCCAGGTTTGGGGCTGGAGAGATGGCCTAGCGGTTAAGAGCGCCGACCGCTCTTACAGAGGACCCGGGTTCAATCCCCAGCACCCACATGGCGGCTGAGAACTGTCTGAAACTCCAATTCCAGGAGAACTCCAGTTCCAGGGGAATCTGAGACCCTCTTCTGACCTCTGCGGCATTGCACGACACGGGTGCACAGACCTGCATGCAGACAGTACATTGATACACATACAGAAATAAATAAAATTAAAAAAAAATATTTTAATAAAAGAATATGCCAGGTTTGAGAATTCAGGCCTGTCAAGCAAATACTTAGAAGTTTCCTGATTTCTCTAAGAGTTGCTGCTTGTCTTTGCCCCTGTGGTTAGTTATGCTTACTTCCTTTGTGGTTACATATTGTTTAAGATTTTTAATTCATGCCACCTTAAATGTGAAAACATTTATTTTTGTTTTTCAACCCTTTCTCCGCCCCCCCCCCTTTGGTTTGAAAAATTTGGTTTGTGTATTTCCATTGTGCATGATCTTTGTGTTCAAAGCTTTGCTTGTAAAATCTGTCTCAATGTATTATTGTATAAAACTACTTGTATGTCCCCAGGGAGACGCTGATATCTGATAGTCCAGTTTTTAGAATGAGGTAGCTTGTATATGTAGCAGGGGTGTGTGTGTGGGGGGGTAGGGTTCTTAATTATGTTGCCCAGGATGGCTGTTTTTTTGAACTCTCAGGCTCAGGTGATTCTTCTGCTTCAGCTTCTTGAGTAGCTGGAACTACATTTGCTTGCCACCATGCCTGGCTAGAATGAGATACTAGCCTGGCTAGAATGAGATACTATCTTTCCATTTTCACTTTTTGTCAGAATGATTATATATGGTTCTATAGTTTGTGTAGTATATAATTCTTGGGAACTCTGTTATACCTCAGTCTTTGTATATGGTGCTTCATAGAGTCTTGTACATTATAAACTGTAAAATAGACTGTTTTAAGTCTTTAAACAAGTAAAGGGAAAGATTATGCTTCTTTTGATTTGTTTCATGTGTTTGGAGGTAGAGTCTGACTATGTAGTCTAAACTGGCTCCCAAGTGTTAGGATTTACCAGTATTTGCCATCATGTTCAGCATGGATCAGGCCATTTGTGTTGTATTTGTACTTTCAATTCCATGTCTGACATATAAGTAGTTTGTTATATTGACTTCGATAGATTTTAGTTCTTTACCTTCCCATATGTCACCTTAGAAATTTACCTTTTTCTAGTAGATACTAGAACACTAATAGGTGAAAGCATGGGTACTTTTTCTCCCCACAGTAGCATAAAGTATCTCTGAACTTAGCTAAAAATATCTTAATCTGTATCTGCCTCACTCTTAGAGGGTGACTTGATTACATTTAGGACCCTTTAAATAATTCAGAAATAATTTCCATCTCAAGAGCCTTAATGACATCTGCAAAGTAAAGTTTCTTTTATACATTCATAGGGTTTTAAGGCGCTGTTACTCATTCAGCCACATATTATAGTAAACACTTTTGCAGTAGACATTTTAATTCATGTTTTTTCTTCTTAAATGGATTTCATTTTCCTGCAGTGGAATAACTCTGGTTATTTTATAGTCATTGTTTTGGATTTTTCTGTGACTTATGAGTGGTTTCCATGTGGGCTTCACAGAGAATTTCTTCTTTCTCTTGAAGATTATTAATGCTGCCTTTTTTTTTTTTTTGGTAGTTGGTGTAATACGGTGTCCAGTATGCCGTCAGGAATGCAGACAGATAGATCTTGTGGATAATTATTTTGTGAAAGACACAACTGAAGCCCCTAGCAGTTCTGATGAGAAATCAGAACAGGTATGCTTCTCAGTTTTTCTTTATATTCCCGTATTGGTATTAATATGTAAATTATAAGAAAAATGTTTAATTTTTTTTAAGTTTTATTTTTATTTTATGTGTACAAGTTTTGCTTATGTGTATGTAAGTGCACCTGTGTTGTGCAGTGCCTGTGGAGGTCAGAAAAGAGAGTTGGAACCATTGGAACTAGAGTTACAAGATGGTTGTTAGGTGCCAGGTGGGTGCTGGAAATTGAACCTGGGTCTTCTACAAGAGCAGCTAGTGCTCATAACTGCTGAGCCATCTCTCTAGTCCCTTGATAAAGTAATTTAGGGTTTCTGCTATAACTTTCTTCCATACTTAGACTTGGTGAAATAAACTATGATCATTACTTAAAAATTAAATCTTGCATAGACTTTATAGTCTGAGTCTTAGTTTTTTTTTTAATCTACCTAAATGATAAGGAAAATAATTTTGTTGAAGATAAACAGCTAAGATAATTGTATGGTTTATATAATGAATTCATCAGTATATTTGAGATCAAATAGGAAGTTTTCACTGCTTTGTTTTATGGAGCTACATTTAGTAAATGTAATGTAGATTAGCTTTTTTTTTTTTTTTTAAGGTATGTACTAGTTGTGAAGACAATGCCAGTGCGGTTGGTTTTTGTGTAGAGTGTGGAGAGTGGCTTTGTAAGACATGCATTGAAGCACATCAGAGAGTGAAGTTCACTAAAGATCATTTGATCAGGAAAAAAGAAGATGTCTCAGGTAAGATATCAGTTTATTACTATCAAAAAAAAGAAAAAAGCATTTGTGTGTGTATGGTGTGTGTGTGTGAACACACAGATGCCATGGCACACATTTTGAAGTCAGGACAACTTGCAGGAGTTGGTTCTCTTTACCACGTGGGTCACAGAGATTGAACTCAGGTCGTGAGGCACACAGCAACTCCCTTTACCTGCCTTAACCACCTTCAACCGATCTTGCCAGCCTGATACATAGAGTTTTAATGGTTACATTTAACTTTTATTTTATAATAGTATGTTCCATTTATTTATAGTTTTTGAATACTAGCACTGGTAAAAATTTAGAAAATTAGTATTTTATTGTTTAAAAATGTTGGTTTTATTTCATTACAGAGTCCGTTGGAGCATCTGGTCAGCGCCCTGTTTTTTGCCCTGTACACAAACAAGAGCAGTTGAAACTTTTCTGTGAAACATGTGATAGACTGACATGTAGAGACTGTCAGCTATTGGAGCACAAAGAACATAGGTACAGAAGTCATAATTGTTTACTGAAAAATACTTTAAAATACTTGTTAGACTTAAAAATTGTTTTTCATAAATAAATATTGGTCCCATAATCTTGTCTTGTAGCATTTAAATCCAGATTTTATGTATTTTATTTCTTGAGGCAGTATGTTTTAAGTTAATGGTTGTCATGTTCATAGCCAATTGTGTATAACTATTTGTATCTTTAAAGTGGATTTGGATTTATAAGAATGGAGTTATTTTCTTGTTTACTTTTCTTAAGATTCAAATAAGTGTTTTCCATATAAATGTATTTAGATTGTAGGCTATAGTATGAAAAGACAACATTCATTTGGGAATGAGTGATATATTATTCTCATGAACATGGCTAATTCTATTTTAACATCATCAAAGCACTCCTGGTTTTACATTAGATACAGGAAAACTAGGACTTAGTACTAACAAGTAAACATAGTTACTATTTAATGCATAACACTGTATTTACCATATTTTAACTGAATTTCATTAGTCACTTAAACATCTGTTTCATCTAAACTGCTTTAGAACTGTACTAAAATTTTTAATTTAGGCCAATAACAAAATTCTTACAAGTTTCTCCAGTTTCCATGGAGTCTATATATTGTATAAGAAAGATGGTCGGGCTGGAGAGATGGCCTGGCGGTTGAGGGCGCCGACCGCTCTTGCAGGGGACCCGGGTTCGATCCCGGCACCCACATGGCGGCCGAGAACCATCTGAAACTCCAATTCCAGGAGAACTCCAGTTCCAGGGGAGTCCGACACCCTCTTCTGACCTCCGCGGCATTGCACGTCGCGGGTGCACAGACTTGCATGTAGACAATACATTCATACACATACAGAAATAAATAAAATTAAAAAAAAAAAAAAGAAAGAAAGATGGTCAAGCCCGTCCACAATCTAAATTTTCTAGTGGTTTTCTAAGAACAGATTTTCTGAATGGACAAAAATTTTATAAGTCAAGAAACGCCCCCCCCCAACTCTCATTTCCTCCCCTACTTCCTCCCCCTTTCTTTGTGGAGATAAGGTCTGACCGGGTTGTAGGCTGACTTCCAGCTCGTGGTCTTCCTATCTTACTCAGTCTCCCAAGTAGCTAGGATTACCATTACCAGAATTCACAACTATGCCTGGCTTAAATATGTTTCTTAACTGTATGCTTTCTTCAGTGAATTTATTTGATATTATTTATTGAGTTTATTTGATATTGTAATCTTAATTGCTAACAGTTACTATATCTTGCTTTGTGCCAGGCACTTTTCTGAATGCTAAGTGCTTTTTATATTTATTTATGTATTTATTTATTTATTTATTTAGTCTTTTCAAGACAGGGTCTCCCTGTAGCCCCAGCTGTCCTGGAACTCTCTTTTGAACTCATAAAGATCCCCCTGCCTCTGCCTCCCAAGTGTTAGGATCAGAGGTGTGCCACCACCACGCTGGGGCCGCTAAGTGCTTTTTTAAATTTATGAGATACTAAGCTACTGGCATTATGACACTTTTTTGTCTTTTTGTAGACCAGGCTGGTCTTGAATTCAGAGATCCACCTGCCTTTGCTTCTCAAGTGCTGGGATCAAAGGTGTGTACCACCATGTCTGCCTGAATTATGACTTATTGAGACAGGGTCTCCCTGTAGCCCCAGCTGGCCTGGAACTAGCCCTGTAGACCAACCAGGCTGGCCTGAACTCACAGAGATCCACCTGCCTCTGCCTCCCAAGTGCTGGGATTAAAGGCATGTGCCACCACACCCAGATTAAAGACAGTTCTTAGCCGCCATGGGGGTGCTGGGAATCAAACCCAAGTCCTCTGCAAGAGCAGTCGGTGCTCTTAACCGCTGAGCCATCTGTCCAGCCCCCTGAATTATGACTTTTTAAAAAAAATCTATTTTATTTTATGTGTATAAGTGTTTGGCCTGCATTAAGTATATGTGTGTTGTGCAGTGCCTATGGAGGTCAGAAGAAGGTGTCAGATCCTTTGGAACTAGAGTTAGGGATGGTTATTCCATGTGGATGATAGGAACTGAACCCAGGTCTTCTGCAAGAGCAGCTAGTGCTCTTAGCTGTTGAACCATCTCTCTAGCCCTGCATTATGACTTTTATTTTTATTTTTTTTTTAATTTTTTTTATTAATTTTTATTTATTTCTGTATGTGTATGAATGCACTGTCTGCATGCAGGTCTGTGCACCCGTGTCGTGCAATGCCGCGGAGGTCAGAAGAGGGTGTCGCAGATTCCCCTGGAACTGGAGTTCTCCTGGAATTGGAGTCTCGGACGGTTCTTGGCCGCCATGTGGGTGCTGGGGATCGAACCCGGGTCCTCTGTAAGAGCGGTCGGCACTCTTAACCGCTAGGCCATCTCTCCAGCCCCGCATTATGACTTTTAAAAGTGAAAGAATCTGCTCTGAGAAAAAACTCTGGTAATATGTACAAGTAGTAGAGCCATGATTGGAACACTTACCTTTAGACCTCAAATCTCTTCTTATTCTATATACTCATTTCTCATATTGTATAGACTATAGATATAGTATACAATATATAAACAGTTGAAATTTGACTATATAAAAAAGGTAATGGTACATAGTAAGACCCAAAACAACAACAAAAATAAGTAAAACAACAAAAAGACATTATTAGATTATCTTTGTCAGATACTTTTATCAAATTTTATCAAATTTCTTACATGGTGTTAAATTTTTATTACATTTAATTTTGGGAGTTTGTGTGTGCCATATGTTTGTGGAGGTCAGAGGACAGGTTGTAGGGTTTATTCTCTCTTCTCATCATGTGGGTCCCAGGAATTGAATAAGTTTATCAAGCATGGCAGCAAGTGGCTGTATCAGGCTAAGGCATCTTACTAGCCCCATATTCTTTTAAAATTGTTAGTGAGAGGCAGTAAGAAAAGGAAGATGCTATACTTTCTTCCATGGTGAAATAGCTTCGTTGGGCATGATTTAAATTTAAGGGGTGGGAATTTTGGGTAGAGGGTAGTAGAAAAGTAGCTTCAACTGCCTTTCTACTGTGAAGCTTGATGGTGATCTTTCTTTCATCATTTTCCTTTACCACTTAATCTCAGTACTAAGTAATTTAATGTGCCATTGTGCCCTCATCCCCAAGTGCTAGAATTACCATTTGTGTTGCCACAGCCAGCCTTAATGTATCCCCTTGAGTATAGGGGGGGGGCACACCAACCTTTTTCCTGTTTTTACATTCAGCCTCAGGACATTTTTGTGACCATTTCTGTGGATTTTCTCCTCAATGTGACCAGTTTTCTGGCACCATGTAGGTGTCCTTTATTTAATTCACTTAGAACACCTGTATACCTGGAGTTTGAGTAATGGCCAAGTGGCTAAACCCATTATCTCATTGAGTGTAATTCGGACTTAGTACTGGTTCATTTTTCAATATTGTAAAAGCAGTATGTATTCAGGAGAAACACTGCTTTCAATTTTGAATTCAGGTCTTTTTCCAGGCTAATATTATGTGGTATGGTACTCTTGCTGCCACACTTTCTGATTGTTTCTAGTTTTCAAATTTGGTGTGTGTGAGAGAGGGAGGAACATATTTTTCTTCATCTGTGAAATTCCTTGGTCCAAGGTTATTTTCTAATAATTCAGACATTTGAACAGGCCTTTAGAAACCTTTGCTGAATTAATCAGTGAGTCCCTGTTTGACAAGGATGTTTACCATTTCGTTTAAATCAGTCCTTTCCTTGGTCTCTGATACTAACCTAGTGTGTTATTATGCTTAAGATCTGCCTCAAGTCTCAATATGGCATAACCAAATCATGATAGTAAGCTGGTGATTTCAAATTACTTAGTGGATAATAAATTGTGAATTGGATCCTTCTCTTATGTGAACACAAATTATGGTTGACTCTTTCTAGATGGAAATATGGGAGGGTACATGAGCAAAGTCAGTCACTGAGCACCATTCTCTTTTGATTATTTTTATGTTATATCAGTGTTTTGTCTGCATGTATGTAAGTACACCATGTTGAGGGAATGCTTTCAGAGGCCAGAGGAGAGCCTCAGATCTTTTGGAACTGGAGTTACAGACAGCTGTTAGCCACCATGTGGGTTCTGGAAACCAGACCCGGGTCCTCTGTAAGAACAGCTAGTACTCTTAACCAGTGACCCATCTCTTCACCCCTACCACACTGCTTTTATCTGTTATATACTTTTAGTACTAAGACTCTATTAGGAACTGTTGATGTGATGATGGCATTGCTCCATTCAGCCTTAATGTTTGGTTGTTAATCTCTGTGATGCAGTCACTTTTTTCATAGGCCATATAGTTATCATGTAGAGAATGTATAGTGGTACCAGCTTCCATCTTTTAAAAAAAATTAAAACGGTTATCTCTTTGTGTACTAGATATACTGTACTATCTTAATAATAGTGACTCCTTTTAGCATGTCTAATTAAATGTGGCCTTGAGGTAAACTTAGTTTTCTGTTTTATAATACTAGGCAGTGAAATGTTCCTTGTCAGACAGATTATCTATCCAAATTATAATGTTCAGGTAAAGGAAATATAACTGCCTCACAAAATCTGTTTAAAACATTGTAATTTCGTTTTGTTTTGTGTTTTTTGTGGGGGGGGGTCGGTGTTGTTTGTTTGAGACAGAGTGTTAACAGTGCAGCCTTGGCAGGCTTGGAACTCACTATGTAGAACACGCTGTAGAGATCTGCCTGCCTCTATCTCCACAGTCAAAGTTCAAAGGGATATGTCATTACAACCAGCCTAAAACATTGCAATTATTTTTATTTTTATTATTTATTTGTTTGTTTGAATGTACTTTCTGCATGTAGGTTTGTGCACCCGTGTCATGCAATGCCGTGGAGGTCAGAAGAGGGTGTCGGATTCCCCTGGAACTGGATTCTCCTGGAATTGGAGTTACAGATGGTTCTCAGCTGCCATGTGGGTGCTGGGGATCAAACCCGGGTCCTCTGCAAGAGCAGTTGGTGCTCTTAACCGCTAGGCCATCTCTCCAGCCCCAAACATTGTAATTTTAATATAAAATTTTTACTTTAATCTCATTAAATATTGCCCCTTCCTAGTAACTTTACTGTTGTTAGGACTTAGCCATAACAACTAAAAGGACAATCGATTTTGGAATTCTAGTGGTATTGGGTTTCCCTGTCATGTAGTTCAATGTCATTTACTTCCTGGCTTTTTTACCCACTGATGTATATTCAGGTGGCCTTTAAACATACAGGTTTGAACTTTGTGGGTCTACTTACATGTTTTTCTATTTCTGAGCTTTGTGACAATCTGAAAAAATTTTTTAGGTAATGTGTGAATTTGGTGTAAATGCATAATGTATATAGAGATAGTAGTCTGTTTTCTTATTTATTTCCATAAAATAGCACACCAGTCTGTTAGCAAAAATTATTCAAAATTTAACCACCACTACATGGCAGTATTCCAGTTGAGAGAAATTTAAACACAAAGATGCAGTATTAAATCATAACTGTAAAAATTTAACTGCACTACATAGTGTACTACAGTCATAACTACATAGTTACAGTCACTTCTTGTTTGTGTTTCAGTGAAGTTAGGTGTTGGAATAGCTGTTTAAAGTGCTTTGTGACACTAATCATCTCTGTGAGTAGTTTATTTCTATTAGAGGATGTGTTTTGGTAAACCAAGATAGTTATAGAAAAGGGAATGCCTCAACCAATAGATGTGCAGTTATTAGGGTTGGAATGAAAATTAAAACTAAAGGGGGCTGGAGAGATGGCTCAGTAGTTAAGATTGACAGCTGCTCTTGCAGAGGACCTGGGTTCAATTCCCAGCACCCACATGGCAGCTAAGAACCAACCTTTTAAGCCGGGAGTGCTGGCACATGCCTTTAATCCCAGCACTCAGGAGGTAGAGGCAGGCAGATCTCTGTGAGTTCAAGGCTAGCCTGGTCTACAGAGTGAGCTCCAGGCTAGCTGGGGCTATAGGGAGTCCTTGTTTAAAAAAAAAAAGAAAACTAAAACTAGAATCACGTATTTTTCTTTATATTGTGTCATTTAAAGAATATTGTTAATGCAAAACTATTAGAGAATGCCAGTATGGAATCAGGTGGAACATACACTTTGGAGTGTTTCTCTTGAGCTGAATGGTCACATTCTACTTATCTTTAGTCATCCTTATCTTGGGTGAAGATGTGCTTGGCTTGGTGTAAAAAGTAGAGATTGCTCCACATGTTACCCTCCTACATCACATCACTCTTTGAAGCTTTTCCATCATAATTACCCTTTAGTCTACTGAGACTGTTATCTTTTCTTGTCACCCAAGAAAGTCCTACATTCTCATGTGTCCTCCGTCTCATAAGACTTGTCTTGTGTCCGATTCTCTCCCCTTTTTTTGTTTGCTAATTATGTTGTATATCAGTAGATTGTCTGAATCCTCAACCTCTTCCATTCTTTCTATCCCTCCTTTTTTTGCTATAAACAGACAGTGCGTCCTCCTTCTTCTTCCTCCTTCTTCCTCCTTCCTCCTCCTCCTCCTCCTCCTCCTCCTCCTCCTCCTCCTCCTCCTCCTCCTCCTCGTTGTTGTTGTAATTTGAGACAGGGTTTCCCTGTAGCCCCAGCTGTCCTGGAACTCACTCTTAGACCAGGCTGTCCTTGAACTTACAGAGATCCACCTGCCTCTGCTGGGATTAAAGGCATGTGCCACCATGCCCCTATTCATTTGTTTTTTTTTTCTTTTTTTGGTCTTTTCAAGTCACGGTCTCCCTGTAGCCTCAGCTGGCCTGGAACTCACTCAGTAGACCAGGCTGGCCTGGAACCCACAAAGATCCACCTGCCTCTGCCTCCCGAGTGCTAGGATTAAAGGCATGTGCCACCATGCCCAGCAACCCCTAGTCTTCTTAAGTAGTGACTGTTTCTTTCCTGTTCTATGAGATAGTTCTTTGCTATTATTTCACCATCTTCACTTCTGTCCCCTAAATATCCAGATTTTAAAATCATGTCATTATAATCAATTGTTGTTGCTATTCTAAAAACCCTCATATTATTCCCTTTTGTCTCTTAAAGATTTTAGTTCTTGGATCTGGAGCAATAGCTCAGCAGTTAAGAGTACTAAGTGCTCTGCAGAGGACCCTGGTTTGATTCCCAGCACCCATGTGGAGGCTAATAACCAACTGTATATAACTCCAGTTTCAAGGATCTGATACTTCCTGACCTCCACAGGCATTGTACAACATGGGTCCACTTACACACATAACATGAAAATAATAAATAAACTATTTTGGTTCTTAACTCAAAGGTAACGGTGGAATACTATTATCTTAATGTCTGACAATTGTAATACACAGAGATTCGATCCCTCAGATCTCCTTAGTGTCCTTGTAGATTTTTTGTTTTATTTTTTATTTCACTTGCTAAGGATCTCTATAGCTTAGGCTGGCCGTCACTGTCTAGCCCCAGAAGTACAGTAAAAATAAGAGATTTTAAAATAGTACACTTTATCATGGATAGAATTTGTACACCTAGAAGTTGATTCTGGGTGAGTTTGAAGGCTTAGGACCTCAAAATATTGTACATTTTATAAACGTTGTATACTTGGACTTCACTAAATTTTTAAAATTTGAGGATTAACTTACTATATGGTATTTTTACTTTATAAATATTTTTATTTATTTATTTAGTCTTTGAGGCAGGGTCTCCCTGTAGCCCCAGCTGTCCTGGAACTCACTATGTAGACCATGCTGGCCTTGAATTTAAGAGATCTGCCTGTCTCTGCCTCCTGAGTGCTGGGATTAAAGGCATTCGCCACCATGCCTGGTTTAGAGTACTTTAATCCCAACATTCATGATACTGAATCAGGACGATAATGAGTTTTGAGGACAATCTGGGCTACATAGCGAGAACGTGTCTCAAAAATTTTGAGCTGAACAAAGACAAATGATCATTTTATAGTTAGTACTGTGATTGACTCCAACTTCAGCAAAGGATATAGGGCAGTTTAATACCTGGTACTTTCCTACTCTGCTTCATCCTGAAAATGATGGGTGGTTTCAAAATGCTGTCTTTAGGAGGTCGGTTTTTGTTGTTGCTTTTTGAGAGACAAGGTCTCCCCTACAGCACCAGCTATCCTGGAACTCAGTAGGTGGACCAGGCTGGTCTCTATCTCACAGAGATCCACTTACCTCTACTTCCCAAGTCCTGAAATGGTGGGATGAATGGCATGCAGCCTCATACCTGGCATTACCTACTGTTTTCTGTTCTTCTGTTCTGTTCTGTTCTGTTCTGTTCTGTTCTGTTCTGTTCTGTTCTGTTCAGTGAGCATTCTTCCTCCCAAGTTTGTCTCTCTAGAAAGTTCACACATTCTTCAATATCTAGTTGAAGTATTAGTCCCTGTATAAGGGGTAGAAAGGATACATATTTTCACTCATGTACAAATAAAATAATAAATAAAAAATAAGATGCTTATTTTTTGATTGGTACAAGTGCAACAAGATAGTTCAAGAAATGTGATTCTGAAACATTTATTAGTAGATGAAGAGGTTAAATTTTATGAATTAGATTGATACTAACTGACCTTTCTATAAAAGTGCTTTCTTATTTGCCAATATAATCCATAATCCCCATTTTAAAAAGGGTCTTTCTTCACAGTGTAAATCTCATTAAGACAAAAGGATTAGCATATAATTCTCATATAAATCAAGTATGAGGCCTGGTTATCCACTACAACACTAGAATGCTTTAAAAGATTTTGTCTGGAGAGGTGGCTCAGTGGTTAAGAGCATTGGCTGCCCTTACAGGGGTCCCAGGTTCAGTTCCCAGGACCCACATGGCAGCTAACAACCATCCATAACTCCAGGTCCAGGGGAATCCAGTGTCCTTTTCTGACCTCCATGGGCATTGCATAACACAGGTGCTCTTACATACATGCAGGCAAAACACTCAATACATGTAAAATAAAATAAATAATAAAAGATTTTAAAAAGGGGTTTATATCTTTTTCTTTGCTATAATTTATTTTGAGAGAGTTTCACCATGCCTTTGAACTCACAATCCTGCCTCTTCCACTTAAGTGCTGGCTAAGACTTGTGCTACCATGCCTTCCAGGGTTTGTTTGTTTGTTTTGGTCTTTTTGAGACAGGTTGGTCTTTTTTGAGACAGGGTCTCCCTATAGCCTTTGCTGGCCTGGAACTCTCTGTGTAGTCCAGGCTCACTTTTAACTCACAGAGATCTGCCTGCCTCTGCCTCCTAGGTGCTGGGATTAAAGGTGTGCACCACTATGCCTGACCCAGTTTTTTTTTTTTTTTTTTTTTTTGTCTTTTTAGACAGGGTTTCCTATAGCTCTGGCTGTCTTGGAACTCACTATTAGACCATGCTGGCTTTGAACTCACAGAGATTCACTTGCTTCTGCCTCCCAAGTGGTAGGATTAAAGGTGTGCGCCACCACGCCCGGCAGTTTTTCTTTTTTATAAGGACAGGATTTTGGTGTTTCCAAAGCTGTTCATGTGCTCCTGGTTTGGGCAGAAACTCAGCTCAGCCTTCTAAGTAGCTGAGATTTTAGATACATATCACAACATTAATTTATATTAAGATATATGCATTTTTGAACTGTCTCATAGTATGCAAGTTTTAATATGTTTGGCTTTATAGACAGATTTCTCAAAATGGTTAAACTGGTAAATTATGTTTATTTTACCCCAATACAAGCATATAAAATAAAAGACTGACCAGCTATTTTCTGATAGCCTTATTCTATATTTTATTTATTTTTAAGACAGTCTCCAATCTTCTGTAGCTGACTGGCCTGAAACTTGCTGTAAGGCCAAGCCTGGCCTCCATCTCCTAATCCTCCTGTTTCTGCCTCCCAGGTCTTGGGGTTCATATTCCCTTCGGTTATCCTCTATTCTTCCTTTACCTTTTTTCTTTTTTAAAATTTTTTATTTAGTTTTGTATGTGTATGAGTGTACTGTCAGCATGTAGGTTTGTACACCCATGTCGTGCAATGCTGCGGAGGTCAGAACAGGGTCTTGGATTCCCCTGGAATTGGAGTTCTCCTGGAATTGGAGTTACAGACGGTTCTTAGCTGCCATGTGGTGCTGGGGATTGAACCTGGGTCCTCTGCAAGAGCAGTTGGTGCTCTTAACCGCTAGGCTATCTCTTCAGCCCCAACCTTTACCTTCTTTTCAAAATATATCTCATTTTTATTTTATGCACATGAATTTTTGCCTGCTGTAAGTGTATTCTGCATGGAGTGCCCATGGAGGCCAGAAGAGGGTACTAAATCCCCTGGAACTGGAGTTATGGAGGTTGTTAGCCACCATATGGGTGCTGGGAACTAAACCTCTGTCCTGTGCTATCCAGCTCCTCTTTATGTTTTGAAGCATACCGAACTAAGAAACCTTTCCCTTTTTTTCAACACTTTGTTTTATAGCATTTTCTTTTAACTATTATAGCTGAGACATCACTAAATGCTCATAGTTTTTTTTTTTATTTCAATTCCTGCCTGATTTTACTAATCCCTGCCCACTTTCATGTACTCTATTATATATAGATAGAGAGATAGAGAGATAGATAGATAGATACATACATACATACATACATACATACATGGATTTTAAATGCCTTATATATATAATATGTATCTTTTTATTACCTATTGCATATTGAGTCTAAATTGTGTCCATAAGTGCCCATTGGTATAGAGCCATCCATAGGAGCCTCTGTTGAGATTTTTGTCTGATTTGAGTTTATGTAGGTTTGTGCATGCTGTCATCATTCTGTGACTTCATATGAGTAACTGTCTAGCTGTCTGGGAAAGACCAGTTCTCTGTGGTCATCTGTCACTTCTGGCTCTGTCCGATTTTCTACCCCCTCTTCCCCAATGATCTCTGAGCCTTGGTAGGCAGGTGTCACATTCAAGGCTAAGCCCTCTACAATCTTTTATTTTCTGCATGTTGACCCGTTGTGGGTTTCTGTGTTCATCACCAGGAAGAATCTTCTCTGGGGAGAGGTGAGATGCATTAATCTGTGGTACCCTGATTTTTTGAGTTTGAACTGATGATATTTCTAGTCTTTTATTTCTGTCTGTTAGAGTGTAAGTCTGATTTTCACATTCTGCTTAGACTTCTTAAAGGGCTTCCAGTTAGAGAACAAAACGAAGAAACAAGCCGTATGTGCCCTTCATAGTTTGGATTTTATTTTTTTTATTGGTTTTTGTCTTGTATTCTGACATTTGCATATTCTTCTTTGACCATGTTGAAAACTCAGTAGTATAGTTCATATTCCTCTGCATTTAGCAGAGGATACTGTTATGATTTCTCTGTGAAACTTTCTTAGGTATTGAGGCCAGTTGTTACCACTAGGTTTTGGTACAGATTATAGTATTGCTATAGTGTGCTATTAGTGCACATTAGTGCCTATTAAGTAAACTATGAGCCATGTGGGTCTTTTCTCATATAGAAAGCATACAGAGCAACAAAGAGACAAAAGCATATAGGAAACTCAAATTTAATTTGATGACAACATAAAAATAAAATAAAACTATTAGTCTAGCATCCTGATCTCCAAGGACTCTGGACTAAAGCTAAATCTAAATCTGAACTAAATTTAGATTTCTAGGATTATAATTAGAAAATATTAACATATACCATATTGATATAGTAAAACTATGTTAACGATATTTTTGATATAACTTTTTTGGAAAGCTTCATAATATATAGCAAGATAATGAAAACCATGTGTCTTATGACTACAATTCCATTTTAAATTGCTCTGAATTAGATCTGGAGCTATAGCTTAGTTATGGAGTACTTGCTTAACATGGTAAGTTTGATTTATAGCACACAGTGACTCACTGAATGAGCAGGTAATATACTACACTGGAAGCAGTGATTTTTTTTTTTTTTTTAAATGATGTTTCAACTTTAATAGTATTTTTATCTAGGATGTTCTATTTCATAATTTAAGTTGTATACATTTTTTAAAATTTATTAAAAAATAGAACCTTGAATTAAAACTCTGGAGTAAGTACTCAAACTCATGAATAATTTTTTTCTTTCATGATGATTTCTTAAAGTTAAGTGGAAGTGGATTGCCACCTAAAGTTCTGTTACAGTGATATACAGGTGATCAACAGATAGTTGATAATTTATTTCAAGATTGATTCATGTAACTCATATTTCCTAAATCTTACTTGTAAATTTTCTGTTTTGAATTTTTTTTGTTTTTGTTTTTGTTTTAAAGGTATCAGTTTTTGGAAGAAGCTTTTCAAAATCAAAAAGGTGCAATTGAGAATCTGTTGGCTAAACTTCTTGAAAAGAAGAATTATGTTCATTTTGCAGCTACACAGGTGCAGAATAGGTAAGTCAGTTGCAAAAAAATTGTAATTTCACTTAAATATTAAATGAAGAATGGGTTCAGATTATATTATTTTTCTACCACACTATGTATATATAGAAGACATAATTTTTTAAGAGAAGAAATAATAAAATTTGAACTTGATTAATTTGTCACTTAAAGTTTACTAAAAGCTTTCATAAACTTAGGGTTCATTTTTAACGTTTTATAATTCATAATAAGACTCCATTGTATGTAAATGTTGAACTTGGAAAAAGAAGTTAGTATGGAGAGAGTTGAATTATAAAATTTAGAGACCAGGTGGAAGGAAGATACAGTATACAAATATCAAAAGTAGTGGGCAGGGCTGGGAGACGGTTTAATGGCTGAAAGCTCTTGCTGTGAAGCATGAGGACCTGAGTTCAAAGGCCCAGATAGAAAACTGAATGTGTGTGTGTGTTTGTAACCCCAGAGCTGTAATGGGCAGACCCAGAAGATGCTGGGGCTTACTGGCCACCACCAGCCTAGTTCTAGGCTCAGTGAGAGACTCCGTCTCAAGGAAATAAAGCACAGAGCAATAGAGCAAGACACCTGACATCCTCCTCTGGCCTTGTACTGCAAACACACATGTGCAGATGTAACACACACACACACACACACACACACAGAGAGAGAGAGAGAAAGCTCAAACAACAAAAAGAGTGGTAGACAAATTTATTTTCTCATCAAGCAAACATTCAGAACTATGTATTTTACTAGTAGCATTATACTGTGAATATATAATGCAATTTTTGGCACATAGTAGGCACTCAGCTGCTGTTATTTTTATCATTGCCCTGACCACCATTAATCATTATTTAAAAATTCTTCTATTTAGTACATTCATAAGTAAACTAAATGTAACTACAAGGAAAGTGAGAGTAAGTTCTGCAGAAAGCTTATTAACAAGGTTAAGACTGTTACACTAGAAAAACCAATACTCGTGGCTGGCACAGTTTAACAATGGGCACAACTTAAACCTGGAAATTTCCTGAAAGTATGAACAGGGCTACTCTTAATTATATAGGCTCACAGATATAGGAACTTTTTTTTTTTTTAAGAAATGTAAGTAAAAGGAATTTTTTAAAATAATAAAATCAGCCGGGTGTGGTGGCGCACGCCTTTAATCCTAGCACTTGGGAGGCAGAGTCAGGAGGATCTTTGTGAGTTCAAGGCCAGCCTGGTCTACAGAGTGAGTTCCAGGACAGCTGGGGCTACAGGGAGACCCTGTCTCAAAAATAAATAAATAAATAAATAAATAAATAAAATCCATTAATTTGTGATGACTGAAATGGCACATTAATAAGATGTACAAAAGTGTCAAATAGTTGAATGAATGAAAATAGTTCTTTCATTTTAAATTTTTTAATTTTATGTATATGAGTGTATTGTCTGAATGTATGTAAGTGCACTCTTGTCATGTGATACCCACAGAGGACAGAAGAGGGCATCAGATCTCCCGGAACTAGAGTTATGGATGGTGCTCTTAACTGCTAAGCCATCTCTCTAACCTGAAAATGGTTATGTGTGACAGAACTTCTCACTTAAGTGAGAACAAAAGAAAATAAAAGAAAGGCAGCTAAGAACACTTGCCACTCTTCCAGAAGATCCAAATTCAGTTCCCACATTGAACTTGGCATGTCCTCATGATTAGGCATCAAGACCTCCTAACCACCGAGTCATCTCTCTAGCACCCCCCCCATTATTTTTAAATTTAGCTAATATTTCCCATTCTTTTTTAATGTCTAATTTTCATAAGTCCAGTAAGTCTACCTTAGGATAATTATTCTCTCCTTTTAACATGCTTAGTGATTTCTGTCGTTGGCTCATTCAGTGTTAGAGACCTGTATGTCTTATTTATTTATTTATTTATTTATTTTTTAAATTTTATTTATTTATTTTTTTGTATGTGTTTGAATGTACTGTCTGCATGTAGGTTTGTGCACCCGTGTCATGCAATGCCGCGGAGGTCAGAAGAGGGTCTCGGATTCCCCTGGAACTGGAGTTCTCCTGGAATTGGAGTTACAGACAGTTCTCAGCCGCCATGTGGGTGCTGGGGATCGAACCCGGGTCCTCTGCAAGAGCGGTCGGTGCTCTTAACCGCTAGGCCATTTCTCCAGCCCCTATTTATTTTTTTATTTTTGTGTATGAATGTATTGCCTGCATGTAAGTGCACCCATGTCGTGCAGTGTCCACGGAGTCAGAAGAAGGTGTCAGATTCCCCTGGAACTGGAGTTATAGACAGTTGTTAGTTGCCATGTGGGTGCTGGGAATCGAACCTGGGTCCTCTGCAAGAACAATCAGTGCTCTTAAACATTGAGCTATCGCTCCAGCCCCGAGACCTGTATGTTTTAATACTAGTGATTGATAACTTTATTTTTGGTTTAATGTCTTCCATTTACTTTAATAAGGCCAGAATTAAATAAAAATTTCAAACAAGCAGTGCTATAGATACAAAGGTGGAAAAACTAGTGGTGCCAAGAGTGCATTAAAATTAAATCTGAATTTGGCTAATAAAAGGCAGTTACACAGAAGTAGAATATATAAAACATGACTACATAATGTGTTTGGGTATTGACATTTTTCTTGTATTGATGGGATTCCTGGCTTCTCATTTTGTAAATATGAGAAGTGAATATGAAAGTAATTAGGTACTTTATATTTGTAGCTTTCACTACTAATTGTAATGGGTATGTATATGTCTTTCTAAAATATGTAGCAGCTATTTTTAAAAAGTGGATTGAGGGTCTCAGACTCTTTAGGGATAGAATACATGCTTGGCATTAAAGGAGACCCTGCATTCAACTGCTATCACCCCCCCCAAAAAAAAAGATATGTATTTTATATATAGTAGAAAGCCAGTTTGAGAGGAAATTATGAAAGTTATATTAGAACCCACATTTGAAGTAAGCTTTAAGCTTTAAGTGGAAATAGGTGCTTTTAAGTTTAATTCCTGCTCTTTCAAAGGGTAATTATTGATTATGGTATGTTGTTCTTTTGTGCATTGTGTGTATGAACCATCTTAAAGTGCCACATTTGATGCTTATAGTCACTGGTGTTGGATATTTGTGTATCACATTAATGCCGTAGTGATTATATGCTACAAATTAACAAACATGAGCTTAATTTGAAATTACTAAATATCAATTTCAATCTTTGTCTCAATATATGGCTTGTTTGGACCTATTAAGTGATTAGGTCTACTGAAGCATAAGTTGTGCACCTCAACAAAGTTTTAAGCACTTGGTTAAAAGCCCATTGGATGAATTCTCTAACAATTGATGACTCGGACACTTAGGTTAACTTGATAACCTAATGATGCATTTCTCTTATTCAGGATAAAAGAAGTAAATGAGACTAACAAACGAGTAGAACAGGAAATTAAAGTGGCCATTTTCACCCTTATCAATGAAATTAATAAGAAAGGAAAATCTCTCTTACAGCAGCTAGAGGTATGGTTCAAAGGCAAAATAAAACAAAAACTGCTTCTCTTGCTCTTCAGCTGTTCTTAATGTTTATTGAAAGCTCTTTTAAATGGGTTGGGGGGATATGGAAATAAAGTAAAAAGTTTTTTTAAGTTGTTTTTTTTCATTTTCTATTGGGAAAGAGACCTTTTTTGTAGTGAATTTCTTTGCAGTCTATTATTATAACACTGGGATTTAGCTGTATAAATAGGTGATAGTGATGTCCTCTTAGGAAAGAATTATTAACAAGCCTGAGGTAAATGAAAATAAAGTAAACCCATTCTATATCCTTTCTTCCCTGCTAGAAAAATACCTCTAAATTCCTTTTTCATATAAATACACTTGGGTTTTGCTTGAGCCATGTTCAGATTTCACCTTTTTTTAAAAGTATTTCTGTAGTTTTGTCAAAAATGTCCATTTTCGAAATTTATAAACCTTAAAACTTAATTGATAATTTTATAGTATTAAGCTTTTGTAGTGCACATTTCAAGATTAATATGTAGTTATAAATTTTCTAAATGAGACTCTAGTAAGTTTAGAATAAATTTCAGATGTGAATTTTATAGCAATTGAATTTTTGGAAAGAGGAACATTTCTTTGAAAGTTTTATGCTCATAAATAGGCTCACATGATACTGAATAGTAATATCACATGATATTGAATAGTAATAGTCACTATTTGACTAATTTCCATTAATCTCAGATTGTCCTTAAATTTTTTCTATTTAGTTTCTTCCTAGAATTTTAAAAATATGGGATAAAGACATAAAAATGAAAAAAATTATGTGAGCAGAATACCTGAATTCTTGTTTTAAATACATCTCTACATTGAAACACACTAGTGAGATTAAAAGTAGCTTTGTACATATAATTAAAATTGGGGGTCTCTTTCCTGTTGTACTTCTGGTCATTGAGTTATAACCCTGATAGATTTTGTGTTCATAATGTTCATGTGAATGGAGAGCAGTTAGCAGTAACTATTTTAGATACATTTTAATCTATTAGAAATACATTTTAGCTATGTATCTAAAAATGAAAATTGTAAATCGATTTCAAAAGTTTTGGAATTAAAAAATGCCTTTTAAGACTGAAATGTTTGTAAGTACTTAATGATAAATATGCTATATACTTTTAACATAATCATTTTAAAAGATATTTTTTATATTAATATTTTTCTAAATTGTAAAAGAGAGGTTTTCCTAACCTTTGTTAAAGAATTGATTTTTAGTGAAACCGTTAATCAGAATACTGTCCATTGAATTTTTATCCACTGATTCATACTGTAAAGTGAACAACTTGATTCCTTTCGAAAAATACTGTTTAGTGAACTAAGCTGAATTATTTTGGGGGAGAAAATGGTTAAGAAAGACATAAGTAGGTGTTCCCCCAACTCCACCCCCCACATGTCCAGTGTCACAGAATATAGGACATTATATAATGTCCTTTCCGGGGGTTTTGGTTCCCATTAAGCACTTTATTTTTCCTTTGCAGTGTTTTCCTGAAATTGAACTTTCATTCTTTTGTTCTTTATGAAATTTGTCATACCAGAAGCTTACCTAATTCTACCCCTAGACCTCTGGAATTTATCTTTTTTATTTTAGGTGTTTAAAGGAAGAAAGTTTAACTGTATCTTTAAGCCATACCAGTAGATGGCACTGGTAACTAGGAAGTTTAGTGAATTAAGCTTCTATAAAAATGATTCCTGAAGGGCAGCTCATAATACTGTATTTTATTGTATTATCCCAATAGGAAGACACTATTTTGAACAGGCATTAATTTATGAAAGACAAAAACTAATACTAATGTCACGGGTGGAATTGCTTGGCTTAGAGAATGAAGTTTAGTCACACTTTTTGTAGTGACTTCCCCTTTGATTATTCCTAGGCTTAATAAATCTGTCTCTTGTACTATTTTTGAAGGAAGTGTAGGTATTTGTGTACATGGCTTTTTAAAAATCTTCAGTGAAGTTCTTGTTATGTTTCAGAATGTTACAAAAGAAAGACAGATGAAGCTACTACAGCAGCAAAATGACATCACAGGCCTCTCCCGGCAGGTGAAGCATGTTATGAACTTTACAAATTGGGCAATTGCAAGTGGCAGCAGCACAGCACTACTATATAGCAAACGTCTGGTGAGAAACATATCTTTGTTTTTCCTTAATGGGCATTATTAAGATAATGTAGTTGTTAAATATTCATAGTGTAAATATAAAAGCTTGTTTAAAGTACAAATTTGAATTTTGGTGAAGGTACCCATCCTTGTATAAAGATGTAGAAAAGCTGAGCATGGTGGCCTGTACCTGTAATTCCAGCCAACACTTGGGAGGTTTAGGCAAGAGGATTGTGAGTTCGAGGTTAGCCTGGGCTACATAACAATATTCTGTCTCAGAAAAAGCCTATCTTTCTCTTTTATCCTATTTTACCTCTAACCCTAAGTAACCACTAATCTGATTTCTATGATTTTTTCCTAGAATCTTATATAAATGTAATCATGAAGTATGAATTCTTTTGAAGATATTGTCTTACTGTTTGTAGTTTATGATAAAAAGTGGCAGAAATTCAAATGAATGCATTTCATCTTATTGTTAATTTAGATACTGATATTGTCCCATGTGAAACCTGAAATTCTGGCCTTGTAGGAATTTTTCTAATGTCTCTAGCATGTTTCTTCAATTGACATTTAATTTTAAGATTAATTGAAAATTTTCCCTCCAAGATTACTTTTCAGTTACGTCATATTTTGAAAGCGCGATGTGATCCTGTTCCAGCTGCCAACGGGGCAATTCGTTTCCATTGTGATCCCACCTTCTGGGCGAAAAACGTAGTGAACTTAGGTGAGAATTTATGGAAAAATTTTGGGTATTAAGTTGAGAGGAGAAACGATTTAAGCAAATTCTAGTTTTTTGTTTTGTTTTTAAATTTTTAAAATGTAAAGGGCTAGAAAGATGGCTCAGTGGTTAAGGGCACCATCTGCTCTTGCATAAGACCTGGGTTCGAGTCCCAGCAACCACATGGGGACTAACAACTGTCCTAACTCCAGTTCCAGGTGATCTGACGCCCTCTTCTGACCTTTGCATGACACAGGTGCATATATATGTGCAGGCAATACACATAAAATAAAAATAATAATTTTTAAAGGTACATTGACAGAGGAAACATGCATTTTAAACTCTCAAATTTTGGGTTTCAGTGCTGGGGATTTGAATTCAAGGCCTTCAGCATGCTGAGCTTGCTCTCTAACTAATCTAGCTATATCCTAGCCATTTTGAGTGTTTTTCAGTATGGACCATTTTCTAGTCTTTTTCTTTTTCTTTTCTTTTTTTTTAATTACTTTTTTTTATTAATTTTATTTTATTTCCGCATGTGTATGAATGTACTGTCCACATGCAAGTCTGTGCACCCGTGTCGTGCAATGCCGCAGAGGTCAGAAGAGGGTGTCAGATTCCCCCGGAACTGGAGTTCTCCTGGAATTGGAGCCTCAGACGGCTCTCGGCTGCCATGTGCACACTGGGGATTGAACCCGGGTACTCCGCAAGAGCGGTCTGCGCTCCTAACCTGTAGGCCATCTCTCCAGCCCCCTAGTTTTTCTTTTTATAGCTTTTAAAATTAATATTGACTGTTTTGTATCAAAATTTTAGCAAGTGATTATTCTGTGAAAATTATTTGGATGTTTAGTAATTTTGACTAAGGTGTGCTGTAGTTACATCCTAAAGAATCTTAGAAAGATAAAAGAAACACTTCACAGGGAAGAGAGAGATAGACTTTGCTTTCATTATTCTACTTTGTGGACCTAATGACCATGTGTGAAAGTTACAGAGGTAGACCAAAAAAACCAGCTTAATTGAGCACAAAGTAGCCAAGTACAATGGAACTGTCTATAGTCTTAGCTACAGAGGAGGCTGAGGCAAGAGGATTACTTAACCTTAGGAGTTTGAGACAGTCTAGGCAATGTAGTAAGACCCTGTCTCTTGAAATAAAATGAAATATAACAAAATGACACAGAAATGCTTCACAGAACAAGAGCTGCCTACCAGTTGAGTATTTTCACTTTCAAAATAAAGTCCTTAACATTTGAATTGTATGTATCGTAAAGCCCCCCCCAAAAAGAAAATAGTCAGATTTTACTATAGCCTTAGATCTAACATCACTAAATCATTTTTGTTTCGCTTAGTAGCTGAGATTGTTGGGTATTTTTTGTTTTAATTTTTAAAAGATTGTTTTTAAAAAAAGATTGTCATGATCTTCAGTGGCCTCCCCATCATGCCTTTCTAGAATTTGTCCTCTATCTTCAGAAAACAGTGACTGTAAAAAAGGAAGGAAATGTTGGGCGTGGTGGCGCACGCCTTTAATACTAGCCTTTGGGAGGCAGAGGCAGGCACTCTGAGTTCAGGCCAGCGTGGTCTACATAGTGAGTTCCAGGGAAGCCTGAGCTACAGGGAGACTCTGTCTCAAAAAGACCAACCAAAAAAAAAAAAGGAAAGGAGAAGGAAGGGGTAAAAAAAAAAAAAATCCCAACACAGCCTTTGACAATTGATGGCTGCTGGGAGGAAAACAGTGTCTTACAGATGGAACTTTTGGTGGACCCAGTGGGTAGACCCACACCAAAGGACATTTGGGGATACAGTCTCTTGGCAGTGTGATAAATGATAAGAGAGGTCACAAAATTGGGTGGGAGGCAGTTGGGGTAGTGTAGAGAGGGGAGCAGATCTTACTATCAGACCACATTATATGAAAATTTCAAAAATTCATTTAAAACAGAGAAAAGGAAGGAAAATGGTCAATTCAAAGGGCACAAGTGGTTTAAAACATTTCAGAATTTCCTCAGAAGATTATTTGGTAGCAGTACTTTCTCCTTAACCCTTTGGCAGTTCAGAAGCAGATGTAATCAGTATTAGCCATCATGAGCATCACGGAAAAATTGAATTAGACTTACTGGCTGGACTTCCTCTAATACCTCTTTCAGTCTTTGATAGCATTTACATCTACATAAAAAAAGAATAAGGCCAAGTGGAGGGAATGGTTCAGTAGGTTTGCGGCACAAGCCTGAGGACCTGAGTTTGGATCCCTAGAATCCAGTAAAGCCTGACACAATAACACAAGTACCTGTAATCCCACCACTTTCTTAGGTGGAAATGGGAAATGGAGACTGGAGAATCTTTGGAAGATAGCCTGCCTTACACAGCAGCAGAAATCCTGCCTCAGACAAGCTGGAAAAGTGGGAACTGACACCCAGAGATTGTCCTCTGTATGTCATATATACAGTGTTGCGCATGCCGGCATCTACACACTGAAACAAGTGCTCACTCATGCAATAATAAGAGCAGAGAGTATATTCTGAACAATCACGTTATTTTGAGGAGGGTTCAAGGAGATTTGGGATATATTTAGTTTCTAATAGTCATTATCTTTAAAGGTTTAAAGTGGATGGTTTAGTTGATTATATATAAATCCTTTCTCTCTTTTTTTTTTTTTTTGTTTTTTTTTCTCTTAATTCCTAGTAACTAGTAATAGAGAGCAAACCAGCTCCTGGTTATTACTCCTAATGGTATGTAGCTCGGTGCAAGTTTCCTTCAGGGGAACAAAACCCATTAGTAAACCCCTGGACAAATTAATTTAGCTCAGCTTCAGATCCATAGCCACATGTCAGGTCAACAAAGTGTTGCACAGAAACATCAACAGTTTACCGCAGTATGATGATATGCGCTGCTAACCCACTGCTCTGTCCCAAAAATACAACAGCAACACACAACAAAACATCCGTAGACAGCAGTCCCCCAGCAAGAGTCGTCTTACACAACAGGTGAGTAGTCTGTCACTACATTATTGATAGAAATCGTGAAGGTCCCAGGACTGCACTTTTTTCTGTATGCATGAATTATACATTCAGAGTTACTAGATAGAGTTCAAAGGCCAGAGTTTTAAGTATTGCAATAGAGATATGGGGAAAGGTTCCAGAATAAAGATAATAAGTAAATAATATAGGAAATAAAATTAACTAATACCCTGGAAGTAGTGATATTTTCATGCTTCCACACCATATATTCCCCCGCCACATAAAATTGTCAGCCAAAGAACAGATTGATTCTTACATATTCTTTAGGCATTGGTTCAAGTCATTCCTGTCTATTGTCTTTCCTATTTTATCTGCTGCTTCACCATCAATACTGTTATTCCATAATAAGTTATTGTTAGCATTTTCTTCCCCCCCCCCCCCCCGGGATAGCTAGGGAAATTTCAGGGTAAATGACTTTTTAATAGTAATTACTGGTCCTAAAGTATTGGGGTCAGAAAAGAGAATAATGGCTTACACTCTACTTTATACCCTTAAGTCCTAACTGAATTATTTCTACCATAACATTTTATGATGGAAAAATAAATTTGTAAACGTATTATATGAATTGTAATTTCTACTTTTTATAGCCTCCAAGATTGATCAGTGTGCAAACAATGCAAAGAGGCAACATGAACTGTGGAGCATTTCAAGCCCATCAAATGAGACTGGCTCAGAATGCTGCCAGAATACCAGGGATACCCAGGCACAGTGGCCCTCAGTATTCCATGATGCAGCCACACCTCCAAAGACAAGTATGCCTAGAGTTACATTTGTAAGAATCATATGATTTTAAAACTAAAAGACATCAATTTTCATGATTAGTTGTTGGGTGGGTCATCAATATTTTTTGGTAATTTGACTGTTTGATATCCTCTTGTCCCAGAAAAATACGTATACACGTGAAAATTTGTCTCTTTAAGCTTATCATATACTACGGATGAACATCCTCTGGTGTAATACAACCTATTACCTACAGAAGTGAAAAACAAATCAAGGAAGTTTTTATTTACATATAATTGCAGAAAATAATGCTGAAAGTCAAGATTAGAGCTTTAATTTTCTGACATTTCTGACATCTATTCTTTTAATGTAACTTTTTCATCCTAGTATATAAAGAATTTTTAAACTAGCCAGGCTTGGTGGCACATGCCTTTAATCTCAGCACCTGGGAGGCAGAGGCAGGTCAATCTCTGAGAGATGAAGGCCAGTCTGATCTATATAGTGAATTTTAGGCCAACTGGGGCTATAGAGAGACCCTGTCTCAAAAAGACGAAAAAAAAGAACTTTTAAACTAATAAGTCTAGCTATGTATACTTTTTTCTTTTCTTCACCCAAGTATTAATCTTTTTAGGGTATAACGGTATAGATATATTTAATCTTTTTGTTGTTGTTTTTTTGAGACAGGGTCTCCTGTAGCCCTAGCTGGCCTGAAACTCACTCTGTAGACCAGGCTGGCCTTGAACTCACAGAGGTCCACCTGTATCTGCCTACTGAGTGCTGGGATTAAAGGCATGTGCCACCATGCCCTGCAATCTTTTTTTTTTCTTTTTGAGATAGGGTCTCCCTTTAGTCCCAGCTGGCCTGGAGCTCATTATGTAGACCAGGTGGGCCTAGATCCACCTACCTCTTCCTCCCAAGTCCAGCAATTCTAAAAAAAATATTTTTGTTTTATATGTATGAGTGTACTGTCTGCATGTGTGTAAGTATACCCATGTCATGCAGTGCCCACAGATACTAGAAGAAAGCATTGGATCCCCTAGAACTGGAGTTATGGATGGTTGTTAGCCACCATGTGGTGCTGGTAATTGAACCCAGGTTCTCTGTAAGAGCAGCCAGTGCTCTTAACTGCTGAGCCATCTCTCCAGCCCTAGATATGTTTAATCTTAAAAATTATTATGTCTCTAGTGTGTATCTAAGTGGGAGAGTACTTGTGTTAGCATAGATGAAGCTCTGGGTTTGATCTTTACTACTGTCAAGAATCCCTAAGATGATGATAATAATTAAAGGTAAATTAAGCTAGGCATAGAGGCTGTGACTTTAATCTCAGCATCAGGGAAGTGGAAGCAGGAGGATCAGAAGTTCAAGGTGATCCTGGGAAATTCAAAGCCAACCTAGGCTGTAGGAGACCTTGGTTAAAAAAACAAAAACAAAAAGGCCAACCAAAGAAAGATTAACATAGTTGAGAGACACATAATTTTTATCCAAATTATATTTGAGATCCAAATTATCTATTGTATGAGAGATAAGATTATAAAAATCAAGCTACTTGTATACAGTATTTCAAGCTAAAAAGTTTGTTTGTTTTTTTTTTAAGAATATTATTTCTCATAATATGTCTTTGGCTGAGTGTGATGGTACACAAATCTGTATCCTAGCACTAAGGAGTAGAATTAGGATGAACTTGAGGAAGCCACACTGGTTTGCATAGTTGAGACCTTGTCTCAGAAATTAAACAAGCCTTCTTTGAAGGCCATTAGAATCACTGGTCAGTTTGAAATGCAATGGGGCCTTGTTATAGCAGATTCTAAGCCATAACCACTGAATTAGTATTTTGACCCAGGAGAAACCTAGTAGGGTGGCTCATGCTTGCAGTTCTAGAACTCAGGAAACTGAGGTGGGAGGATTGCCTGCATGGGTTCAAGGCCAGCCTGAACTTCAAAGTAAGAGCCTGTCTGAAAAAGAATAAAAGAATTTCCTAGAGAAAACTTGATTAACTTGGAAAAAGTCTTTCCTGATAAATTTACATGCTTAAAGGTTAAGAGTATACTGTCTTAGAGTAATGATTCCTCAGTTTTTTTTTATCCCAAAGAATAACCAGAAAGACTGANGCCTTTACATTTGAAAATTTTAATTGGAAATTTTTAATTGGAAATTTTTAGATATTTGTATAAGTAGTGGCAAAAGAATTACTCATATTGTAAATATTGACTAAAAAATTAAAATTGGGCTGGTGAGATAGTTCAGCTGGTAAAGGCACTTTCTGCCAACCCTGACAGCTTAACTTCATTCACCAGGATCCCCAGATGGAAGGAGAAAACCCACTCCTGCAAGTCGTCATCTCCTGCTCTCCACATGGGCACTGTGGCATGTTTGCACATACACGTGTGCACAAAAATCTGTATTCTCTCTCTTGGAGTAAAAATGTACTTTTTCATGGGCATAGTGGTGCACTCCTTTAATCCCAGCATTCAGGAGGCAGAGGCAGAGGCAGGCAGATCTCTGTGAGTTCAAGGCCAGCCTGGTCTACAAAGTGAGTTCCAGGCCAGCTGGGGCTACAGGGAGACCCCGTCTCTTGATTTGACATTTATTTTCTCTACAGAATTTTAGCTTCTATATTTATGTTTGATAGATAACAATTACTCTGTAATTTCTGCAGAAAAACATTTTAATAAAAATTGGTTAAATTTCCGGTGATAACAAGCTCTTATTAAGCTTTAAAATTTGTTTGGTTGAGGGGGCTGGAGAGATGGCTTAGCAGTTAAGAGTGCTTATTGCTCTTGCAGAGGGCCCATTTGGTTCCCAGCCACCGGGTCAGGTGGCTGACAACAGAGGATCTGGTGCCTTCTTCTGTCTTCTGCAGGGATTTCTACTGCACGTTTGCACACACATCCCACACACCCATAAATAAAAAGATAATTAAAATAAATCTTAAGTTTAAATATTTGTTTTGAATCATTATCATTACATACAGAATTGTGTAAACAAAATTTATGTAGTTTAAGAATAATCAATGTTGTGTACCAGGTGTGGTGGCACACGCCTTTCTTTAATCCTAGCACTCGGGAGGCAGAAGCAGGCAGATCTCTGAGTTCAAGACCAACCTGGTCCTCAGAGTGAGCTCCAGGCCAGCTGGGACTAGAGGGAGACCCTGTCTCAAAAAGACCAAAAAAAAAAAGAATAATCAATGTAAAATTCTTTTGGCTATACATTTCTATGAGATAAATGTCTTTATCTCCTCTTTTTCAGTTATGTATGTTTATTTACTGTTAGGATAACCATCATTGATTTTTTTTTAAATATACTTCAAATAAAAGTTTTTATTATTTGTTTACTTTTTATGTGTTTTGCCTGAAGTGTCCCACATTCGTACAGTGCCCAGGGAGGCCAGAAGAGGGCATTAGATCCTCTAGAACTGGAGTTAATGGACAGTTGTTAGCCATCATCATGTGGGTGCTGGGATCCAAAGCAGAGTCCTCTACAAGAGCAGCCAGTGCTCTTAACCAGTGTGCCACCTCTCCAGTCCCCAGAATCATTGATTTGTATTGCTGTTTTTCTGTTTTCATATAATGCTCAAAATACGTGTTCATAAAAGACTATGTAATTGGGAATTAAAATAATTTTATCACAAAATGTTTGTTTCTTGAACACTTTATAACAAAAATCTAGAATTTGGGGGGGGGGTCTTTTTGAGACAGGGTGTCCCTTTATAGTCCCCGCTGGCCTGGAGCTCCTATATAGACCAGGGTGGCCTTGAACTCACAGAGATCCTCCTGCCTCTGCCTCCCAAGTGCTGGGATTAAAGGTGTGCACCACCATGCCTGGCCAAAACTCTAGAATTTTTTTTTAATTTTTTTAAAATTTTATTTATTTTTTTATGTGTATGAATGTACTGTCTGCATGTAGGTTTGTGCACCTGTGTCGTGGAGGTCAGAAGAGGGTGTTGGATTCTCCTGGAACTGGAGTTAAAGACAGTTCTCAGCCACCATGTGGGTGCTGGAGATCGAACCTGGGTCCTCTGCAAGAGCAATTGGCGCTCTTAACCACTAGGCCATCTCTCCAGGCCAGTTCTTTGTTTCTAAAAGTACTTTTAGTTTAGAAAGGATACACTAAAAATAGTTAAAGTTGTTACAAAGGTATGGTTCAAATGTCTTAACAGATCACTTATAATAATACCTTCTTTCTTAACAGCACTCAAATCCAGGGCATGCTGGACCCTTTCCTGTCGTGTCTGTACACAATAATAACACAATCAACCCAACAAGCCCTACTACAGCAACTATGGCAAATGCAAACCGAGGTCCCACCAGCCCATCTGTTACAGCGATAGAGCTAATTCCCTCAGTCACCAATCCAGAAAACCTTCCATCGTTACCAGATATTCCACCCATACAGGTTAGTATTTAAGTTAAATGGGCCATATAAGACATCATACTAATTTTGTTTACTTTCAAAACCAACATTTTCTTGAACTTTCTGAAGAGTAAAGTATAGATATGTGGAATTTAAAGTTACTGTGCTGAAGCTAACATTCCTCAGTGTATTAAAATTAGATGAAATGAATGTTCTGTATTATGAGACTGACTAAACATGTACAACAATGGATTAATATCGGCTTTGCTCATAGGCTAGTTCTTATTCTACCACCTTCCAACCTGCCAAACCTCAATCAAATGGTATGTTCCTGGTATGAGTTTAGAGGTAAAAAAAAAAAAAAAAGACCAGGGACCAAAATGGTCTTTTGTTATTCTTTTACATCCATCAGAAAGGCTGGTGTTAGGAAGTTTAGTTTTCAGGCACTTTGGAGGACATACTAAAAGGGGAGGAAATAATGGTGAGGAAGAACAGATAAATCATGAAATGACTCTGGTTTTTCATTCATTAGGAAAGTGTCCATTTGTGACACTTTCCTAATGATAAGTATGTTCAGTGTCTTCAGAAATTTCCAGCTCATTTGAATTAAAAGTTATCTCTTAAATGTAAATAAAGCCTTTGAGGCTTATAATTTAAAATTTTTTTTTACTGAATTTTGTGTATTTAACATATAACGTCTCAATCAGTCTTATTACTTTTATACCCCTTTTTCCATTGGAACCCTCTCACAGCCTCCCTCCACTGGAATTCATACACTTTGGTTTGTGTTAAGTAAGGCCTATTGTGTCAAATTAGTTTCCCAGCCATTTCTCAGTTCAAGTTTATCCACTGAGCTCTAGTCAGCCTATCCAGAGACCCTCTCTTTAAGAAGACCAGTTCTTTCTGATCCAACAGTAATCAGTTGGCAGTATTTCTTTAGCTAAGATTGAGTTCTGCTACCCCTTTTCCTAGCTCCATGCTGAGTTTTTGTCTGGTTGAGTTTGCATGGGTCTGTGCATGCGGATACCATTGCTGTAGGTTCATAGGAGCAGGGTCCCAAGAACTTACAGGATTCTGTTTCCATGTGGACATGCATCACCTCCCTGGATCTTAAATCTTTCCACTGCTCTTCTGAGATGGTCCCTCAGCCCTGAGTGAATGAAACTTTTTTTTTTTTTTTGAGTGAATGAAACTTTATCAATATAGGAAACCTGTCCACAGACCCACACTCTGCAGAGTTCTAATCTCCATGGTTTGGCCATTTTTTGACCTTTTTCAGTTCCTGGCCCCATGTTGCATAAGGGAGCTTCTTTGATTAGAGTTAAGAGATTAATTAGTGTCCTCTTGGTCCCTTGTTCTATGTTGCGTGAGTGTTAGATGTAGAGGTTGCATTGTAGAAGCCTCTTAGACTTGGGCAATTCACAGATAATGTTTTATGTGGGCAGTTGTGATACTCTGTAATAATCTTGATCTGGTGCTAAAGAAGCTTGCTTGATGAGGGGTGGCTGTGATATTTGTCTGTAAATATAAGGATACATATTTTGCACTTAGTAAGAAGTTACATTAGCTTAGGGATGTGACAGCCTTGGGAATTTCTCAAAGATCTATAACCTCTCCAGCCATGTGCCTTTGGCTATGTTTGCAATACTACACATGAGTTTTCTCCCATTGAGTGGGACTTTAAGTCCAATTAGTTAGCCATTGATTGCCCCCAAGATAAAGTGCCCCTTCTGCACCAATGTCATATAGGGATGAGGGGCGGGCTTAGAGAGTTCAAAAAGCCTTGCCAGTCTCCAGTTGCTCTCTCTGCTTCCTGTGCCTGCTTGAAGATGTGAACCTCGGTTTTCTACTCCAGTTCCTGCCACCAGGCCTCCCCACCATGATGGACTATAATTCCCTGGAATTGTCACTCATAAGTTCAAAGAAACTCTTCCTTTTATAAGCTCCCTTGGTTGTGATAGTTCTATCATAGCAACAGAAAAGGGACTAATACACAGCCTTGTGCCAGACATTAATATGGATATTTGGTCTTGAAGCTGCTGTTGGACCACGATTGCTGTTCTTAGTGGTCTCCAAAGCTACGAGAGCTAGCCTTCGGGGGCAGTGGCTTCCAGGTCAATTTCAACTGATCTCCAAAGTGTCTTCAGCAATAAAGTCTCACCGTCAAGTTCTGGGAGGCAATCAATGGCTGTGGCAATAGCCTGTGTAATTTGGGGAGTCTTTTGGACTACCCTGGCCAACAACTCAGAAGAAGGTTTTTTCCTGTCTGGCACTGTTTCTTGTTTTGTAGCCTTTAGCTCTGCACATGGACTCATGTGATATGTTATTAGATTGTTAGACTAATATGACTCTCTCAGGTTTTTTACACTAGCTAGGCATCCTTTCTCCTCCTCCCTGTGTAACCCTCTGTATTAGTCAGGGTTCTCTAAAGAAACAGAAGCAACAGGACGAATATATAGCTATATACAATTTATTGATTTGCTCACGTGACAGAGTTCAAGGAGTCCAACAGTAGCTGCACCACACTGGAAAGGCCGAGAATCCAGGGAACTGCTCAGTCCGCAAGGCTGGATGTCTCAGTAGTCCCAATCTAGTGCTGAAGGCCCGAATGGATTCCAGGAGATCTGCCGGTCTCAGTACACGCTGGGAACGGAAAGGTTGATCACAGCAGCAAGACAAACTCACCAGATGAGAGAGGCAAGCTGCAGGAGAAAAGGGACCAGCTCCCTCTGCCGTGGCCTTAAATACTGCCTGCCGGCAGAAGGTAACGCCCACATTTGGGGTGGGCCATCTGGGTTGAGGTGGTCCAATCAGAAGACCCTTTTTTCTCTTATTTGTTCCTTAGTCCAGTCAAGTTGACACCAGGATTAACCATCACTCACTTCTTATATGTCTTCCCCATTTTTCCCTGATAATACCAGTCTCCTCTGATCCCACCTTCCTTGAGACCTTCTTTCCCTTTATCCACAAATTTCCTTCCAGAACCCTCCCTCTCTCCTCCTATCTAAATACCCTCATTTTATACATTTCTCCCTATGAGGCTTCTGTCCCAGGTTCCCTCTTTCCCTTTACCTCCCTGGTTCCTTTCCATTTTCCTAGTTCCTTCGGTTACATCACGGTATATACTCACATAGAAGGATTTGGAGCTAGCATCCATAAATGAGGGAAAACATAGGTCATTTGTGGTTGTTTATTCATTTGGTGTTTTGCGACAGGGTCTCCCTGTAGCTCTGGCTGTCCTGGAACTCACTCTGTAGACCAGGGTGGCCTTGAACTCACAGAGGTCTACCTTCCTCCACCTCTTTTTTTGAGATGGCTGTGTTGCTTTTCTTAGCATAACTGCTTCTAGTTCACCCATTTATTCACCTGCAAGTTTCATGATGTCATCTTTGTTTACTGCTGAGTAGAACTCCATTGTATAAATGTACCACATTTTCATTATTCATTCGTCAGTTGAGGGACACTTAGGTTGCTTCCATCTCTTAGCTAATGTGAAAAGAGCAGCAACAGGAGATCTCCCGAGACCAGCTCAGGCAAGTGCAGGTAGGTAGGCAGCAGCTGAGTGCTTCAGCAAGGCTGATTGTTGATTGATTTCATCTAGTTAATCCGTTAATCCAGTTGTCTTTGGCTTAATTGGCTTTTGTGGCTGTGGGGGCGGAGTTATCCTGCCAGCTGGTATAAAAGGTAGGGTTGTGTGAGTCTCAATCTGAGATCTCCTGAGACAGCTCAGGCAAGCACAGGTAGGTAGGCAGCAGCTGAGTACTTCAGCAAGGCAGATTGTTGATTGATTTCGTGATTTCATCTAGTTAATCCATTAATCCAGTTGTCTTTGGCTTAATTGGCTTTTGTGGCTGTGGGAGCGGAGTTATCCTCCCAGCTGGTATAAAAAAAAAAGCGCCGACTGCTCTTGCAGAGGACCCGGGTTCAATCCCCAGCACCCACATGGCAGCTGAGAACCGTCTGTAACTCCAATTCCAAGAGAACTCCAGGTCCAGGGGAATCCGAGACCCTCTTCTGACCTCCAACCAGTGGGTGCACAAACCTGCATGCAGACAGTACATTCATACACATAAAATAAATTAAAAAAAAAAAAAGGGTTGTGGGAGTCTCAATCTGAGATCTCCCGAGACCAGCTCAGGCAAGCTCAGGTGTCGGGGCGCGGGCTAAAGAGCCCCCCACAGTCATCTGTGTCCCCCACCTACCCCACCCACCCCCACCCTCTGCCAACTGGGATTACAAAGGCATCTGAAGGAGGTAAGCAAAGCAAGCCTTCAACACACTGAAGAGACATTTAGGACTTACATTGGAATAGAGGCAAGGACACCCAAAACAAAGACAAAATCCTTAAAGCCACAAGAGAAAAACAAGTGACCTATAAGGGGAAACCTATCAGAATTACAACTGACTTCTCAATGCAAACTATGAAAGCAAGAAGAACCTGGAGCAAAGCATTCCCAGTGTTAAATGACAAAGGATGCCAACCCAGGTTACTATACCCAGCAAAAATGTCGATTATAATTGAAGGAGAGAGAAAAACCTTCCACAACATAAACAAGTTGAAAGAATACATGTCCAGAAGACCAACCCTTCAGAGAATACTTGAAGCAATTGAAAGAACAGAAGGAGCAACCATCATCAGGCACCTAGAAAGAGAAATCAATAAAAGCATAACTGCAGAAGTAGAAACCTAAACCCAAACCGCAAATGGATAATAAGGCAAAAGGAAGCAACTCAAACTTATCAGTCATAACCTTACATATTAATGGTCTAAATTCCCCCAATCAAAAGACATAGACTGGGAGACTGGATTAGGAAACAGAATCCATCGATATGCTGTCTACAAAAGCACATCTTAACTTCAAGGACAGGCACCACCTTAAGGTAAAAGGATTGAAAAAAATATTCTAAGCAAATGGTACCAAAAAGAAAGCAGGTGTTGCTATTTTAATATCGGATAAAATAGACTTCAAAGTAAAAGAAATCAGAAGAGACAAAGAAGGCCATTACATTTTCATCAAAGGAACAATCCACCAAGAAGATTTCACAATTATGAATATATATGCCCCAAATTCTGGTGCACCAAACTTTATAAAGACAATTCTCCAGGACCACAAGTCACAGACTAACCCCAGTACACTCATAGTGGGAGATTTCAATACCCCACTGAGTCCTTTGGATAGGTCAACAGGACAAAAAATAAACAGAGAGACATCTGAACTGAACGATATGATACACCAAATGGACCTCATAGACCTCTACCGAACATTCCATCCTAATACCAGAGAATACACTTTCTACTCAGCACCCCACGGAACATTCTCCAAAATCGACCACATCCTGGGACACAGAAGAAACCTCTACAAATACAAAAAGATTGAAATAATTTCATGCATCCTGTCAGACCACAGTGCAATGAAGCTCAACATCAACACCAGGACAAGCCCTCCTGCCTACAAGAACACATGGAGACTAAACAACACACTCTTGAATAATGAATGGGTCAAGGAAGAGATAAAGAAAGAAATAAAAACATTCCTGGAACTGAATGACAATGACAATACAACACAACAAAACCTATGGGATACCTTAAAAGCAGTCCTAAGAGGGAAATTTATAGCCCTGGGTGCCTACATTAGAAAAACAGAAAGAGCACAAGTGAATGATCTAACACTACAGCTAAAAGCACTTGAGAGGCAACAACAGATGAACCCTAAACGCAACAGACAGGAAGAAATAACAAAAATCAGAGCAGAAATCAATGAAATAGAAACAAAGAAAACAATACAAAAAATCAATGAAGCCAAAAGTTGGTTCTTTGAAAGAATAAACAAGATAGACAGACCTCTAGCCCAGTTAACAAAAAGAAAGAAGGAACAACTCCAAATCAATACAATCTGTGATGAAAAGGGAAATATCACAACGGACAAGGAAAAGATCAAGAAAATTATATGGGAATATTACAAGAACCTATATTCTACCAAGTTTGAAAATCTAGAAGAAATGGATGAATATCTGAAATCCTGGGAATCACCAAAGCTTGGCCAAGAGGAGACCAGCAGCTTAAACAGACCCATAACATATGAAGAAATAGAGGATGTAGTAAGAAGCCTCCCAACTAAAAAAAGCCCAGGCCCAGACGGTTTCACAGCAGAATTCTATAAAACATTTCAAAAAGACCTACAACCATTATTTCTGAAACTGTTTAGAAGTATACAATCAGAGGGAACTCTCCCAAATTCCTTCTATGAAGCCAACATCACTCTATTACCAAAACCAGGCAAAGATACAACCAAAAAGGAGAATTATAGACCCATCTCCCTCATGAACACAGATGCCAAAATTCTAAACAGAATACTGGCAAATCGCATACAGACCCACATCAAGAAGATCATCCATCATGACCAAGTTGGATTCATACCAGAGATGCAGGGATGGTTCAACATACGAAAATCAATAAACATCATCAAACACATAAACGGAATCAAAGACAAAAACCACACCATCATCTCAATTGATGCTGAAAAAGCCTTTGACAAAATCCAGCATCCCTTCATGCTTAAAGTCCTAGAAGGAATTGGATTGGAGGGATCATTCCTCAATGTAATCAAAGCCATATACAGGAAACCCACAGCCAATATCATCCTAAATGGGGAAATGACAGAAACATTCCCTTTAAAGGTAGGAACTCGGCAAGGCTGCCCCCTGTCACCACTCCTCTTCAATATAGTGCTTGAAACACTTGCTAGAGCAATAAGGCAAGAAAAGGAAATTAAAGGAGTACTAATTGGAAAAGAGGAAGTCAAGCTATCCCGATTTGCTGATGATATGATTGTCTACTTAAGGGATGCTAAAAACTCCACCAGAAAACTCCTAGAAACGATTACCAGTTTCAGCAAAGTGGCAGGATACAAAATTAACCTTAAAAAAGAATCAATGGCCTTTCTTTACACCAAGAACAAGCAACTGGAGAAAGACTTGAAAGAGACCTTCCCACTCATAGTAGCCTCAAAAACAATAAAATACCTAGGAACAAACCTAAACAAAGACACCAAGGATCTCTACAAGAAAAATTTTAAACCTTTAAAGAAAGAAATTGAAGAAGACATCAGAAGATGGAAAAACCTGCCATGCTCATGGATTGGGAAAATTAGCATTGTAAAAATGTCCATTCTACCGAAACTCTTGTATAGATTTAACACAATGCCAATCATAATCCCCAAGAGTTTCTTTACAGGCTTGGAAAAACAAAAGACCCCAAATAGCCAAAACAACCCTGAGTGAAAAGAGCTACACAGGGGGGATCTCTATACCAGACTTCAAACTATACTACAGGCTATTGTCATAAAAAGAGCCTGCTACTGGCACAAAAACGGACCTGTTGACCAATGGAACAAAACTGAAGATCCAGATCGGAGCACATACAATTTCAGCCATCTCATATTTAGCAAGGGGTCCAAGAAGCCACAATGGAGAAGAGACAGCATCTTCAGCAAGTGGTGTTGGCAAAACTGGATTACCACTTGTAGAAGAATGTAAATAACCCCCTACCTCTCGCCCTGTACAAAAGTCAACTCCAGATGGATCAAAGACCTCAACGTGAAACCCCAAACTCTGAAGGTGATAGAAGAAAACGTTGGCCTCACACTACAAGACATAGGCGTAGGAAAAGACTTCCTAAATCAGACAGCAGCTGTGCAAGAATTAAGGTGGACAATTGACAAATGGGACCTCATAAAACTCAAAAGCTTTTGTACACCAAAAGAAACAAGGAAGTGAAGAGAAACCCCACAGGGTGAGAGGAAACCTTCACAGCAGAAACATCTGACAAAGCATTGATTTCCAGAATATATAAACTACTCAAAAAACAAAGAAGAAAACAAATGACCCACTCAATAGATGGAGCAAAGAGCTGAACAGAGACTATTATTGTACACTGTTACACTTTGCCACAAGTGAGAACAGAACTGGTCCAGAAAGCCACAGGTCCAGGGAGAGTGCCATTGGGGGCTGTTTGGGTGTAGCAGGGCAGCTGTCAGTGGTGGGTGGTCCTGGCGATTGCATGAAGTTCCAGATCCACTGGGATGCATTCTCGACAGTGCCCAATCAGAGACCGTTTGCGTCAGTGTCCTGAGCTCCAGCATTCCTTCCTTCTGCTCCTGCCGCCTCCCTGGGTGCACAACTTTGTTTACCTGGTCCTCTCCCTCATCTTCTCTTGCGCTTCTCGTGGCACAGGTGTTTCAGAGAAGATGGTGCTAAGACCAAGAGCTTGAAGATTTAAGATGTTTCTTAGCCATCTTTATTTATTCTTTTGAGATCTCTCTGTCAAGTCCTTAGCCCATCTTTTAATTGGGTCACTTGTTTTGTTAATTCTTTATTTTTTTTGTGTAGTTTATATATTCTGGATGTGAAACCTCTGTCTGATATGTTGCTTGTAAAGATTTTCTCTCACTCTGTGTTCTTTGGTGGTTTCTTATGCTGTAAGGAGTGTTTTTGTTTAATGAGGTCCCACTTGTTGATTGTTGACCTTAATTCCTGAGCAACTAATGTCTGATTTAGAAAGTCCTTTCATACACCTCTGTCTTGTAGGGTACTGCTGATGTTTTCTTCAACAGTTTTAAAGTTTCAGGTTTCACATGAAGGTGTTTGATGCATTTGGAGTTGACTTTTGTGCAAGGTAAAAAAATAAGGGTTTAGTTTCATTTTCTACAAATGGAGATCTAGTGTTTCCAGCACTATTTCCTCCAGTTGAGTGTTCTTAGTCCCTTTGTCAAGTATCAGGCTGATGTGCTCCAGTTTGTGTCTTCAGTTATGTTCTCTTGTTCTATGGGTCTATTTTTGTGCTGGTACCATTCTGTTTTTATGATTATAGCTCTGTAATATCGTTTGAAATCTGGTATAGTAATCCTTGCCTACATTGCTCTTTGTGCTCAGAGTTGCTTTGGCTATCAGGTTTTTTGTGTTTGTATACGAATTTTAGAATTTTTTTTTTTCTAATTCTGTGGGTGTCATGGGCATTTGATTGGGATTGCATTTAATCTATATATTTTGGTATGCTGGTCATTTTTTCAATATTATTCTTCCAATCTACCACCATAGGAGATTGGTATCTTCCTCAGTCTTTTTTTTTAAAAGGTTAAAAATTTTCAGCCAGGCATGGTAGTACATACCTTTAAGGCAGAGGCTGGCAGATCTCTGAGTTCAAGGACAGCCTGCCTGGTCCACAAAGTGAGTTCCAGGAAGTGGGTGAGGGAGACCTCTGTCCTCAAAAAGACAAAAAAAAAAAAAGTTTAAAAATTTTCATTGTAGAGATCGTTAATGTCTTTGATCAGGTATGTTCTGAAATATTATTTGTTCTTGGCTATTGTGAATGGGAGGGTTTCCATGTGCTCCTTAAGTTGCTTGTTATTGGCATATAGAAAGGTTACTGGTTTTGTAGATTAATTTCATAACCTGGTATTTCAATTAAACTGTTAATCATTTCTAGGAGTTTTCTGGTGGAATTTTTGGCAGCCGTTAATTATAATATCATACCATCTGCAAAAAGGGATAGCTTGACCTCTTCTCTTCCAATTAGTAATCCTTTAATTTCCTTCTCTCACTTTACTGGTCTAGAAAGAGTTTCAAGCCCTATATTGAAATAGAGTAGATATAGTGGACAGCCTTGCTGGGTTCCTGAACTCCAGTTCCAGGGAAATCCGACACCTTCTTCTGACCTCTGCGGCATTGCACGACACGGGTGCACAGACTTGCATGCAGCCAGTACATTCATACACATACAAAAATAAAAAAAAATTCAAAAAAGAATGATGTTGGCTGTGGGTTTGTTGTATATGGCTTTAATAAAATTGAGGTATAGTCCCTCCAGTCCAGTTCCATCTAGGACTTTTAACATCTAAACGCATGTTGAGTTTTATCAAAGGCCTTTTCTCCATCTGTTGTGATGACCATATGACTTTTGTTTTTGAGTCCATTTATATGATTTATGATATTTATTGACTTAACATATATTGAACCATCCCTGCACTCTGGAGTAAAGCTGACTTGATCATGGTGGATGACCTTTTTTGATGTGTGCCTATATGGCGTTTGCAAGTATTTGTTGAGAATTGTTGCATCTATGTTCATTAAGGAAATTGGTTCTGTAGTTTCTTTTTTGGTTGTATCTTTACCTGGTTTTGGTGTTAGACTGATGCTGGCTTCATAGAAAGAATTTGTGAGTTCTCCCTCTGCTTTTATCTTTTTTGAGTAATTTAAATAATACCTAGTAGAATTCTGCTTTAAATCCTTCTGGGCCTGGGTTTTTTTTAGTTGGGAGGTTTTATATTACTCTTTCAATTTCCTCATATATTATGGGTCTGTTTAAGCTGTTGATCTCTGGGTTTAGCTTTGGTGATTGTCATGATTTAAGATTTTTTTCTTTTAGGTTTTCAAATTAATGGAGTATAGGTTTATAAAGTATTCCCTTAGAATGTTCTGGATCTTTTTGTCCTCTGTTGTGATGTTTCCTCTTTCAGCTCTTAATTTTGTTGCTTTGGAGTTGTTCTATTTTTTTATTAAAAAAATTTTTTTTTTTAATGTATGAATGTACTGTCTTCATGTAGGTTGGTGGCCTTCGGAGGTCAGAAGAGGGTGTCGGATTCCACTGGAACTCTAGTTAGTTAAAGACGGTTCTCAGCTGCCATGTGGGTGCTGCGATCAAACCTGGGTCCTCCGCAAGAGCAGTCAGCGCTCTTAACCGCTAGGCTCTCTCCAGCCCTGAGTTGCTCTTCCTTTTAGTTAACTGTGCTAAGGTTCTGTCTATCTTTTCAAAAAACTAGCTCTTAGACTTACTGATTCTTTGCATTGTTTTATTTGTTTCTATTTTATTAATCTCTGCTCTGATGTTTATTTCTTCTTGTGTGCTCGGTTTGGGTTTCATTTGTTGTCTTTCAAGTGTCTTGAGTTTCAATGTTAAGTCATTTATATGTGCTCTTTCTGATTTTTTTTTTTTTTAATGTAGGCTCTAAAGCTATAAATTTCCCAATTAGGACTGCTTTTAAAGTGTCCCAGATGTCAGAGTTTTTATTGTGTTGTATTGTCCTTTTCATTTAATTCTAGAAATACTTTTTTTTTTTTTTTGAGACAGGGTCTCCCTGTAGCCCCAGCTGGCCTGGAACTCGCTTTGTAGACCAGGCTGGCCTGGAATTCACATAGATCTTCCTGCCTCCTGAGTGCTGGGATTAAATGTGCATGCTACCACACCAGGCTTCTAGAAATACTTTTTATTTCTTAATTTCTCCTTTGACCCATTCATTATTTAGGAATGTGATAATTCTCCATGAGTTCATGTAGTTACTAGGGCTTCTGGTGTTGATAGCTTTATTGCATTGTAGTCTGCTAGAATGCATCGGATTATTTTAGTGGTTGGTTGTTTGTTTTCAAGGTTTGTTTTGTGCCCCAGTATATGGTCAGTTTTAGAGAAACTTCCATAGAAAGCTGAATAGAAAATACATTCTGGGCTGGAGAGATGGCCTAGTGGTAAAGAGCACCAGCTGCTCTTGCAGAGGACCCAGGTTCGATCCCCAGCACCCACATGGTGGCTGAGAACCATCTGTAACTCCAATTCCAGGAGAACTCCAGTTCCAGGAGAATCCGACCCCCTCTTCTGACCTCCGCGGCATTGCATGACATGAGTGCACAAACCTGCGTGCAGACAGTACATTAATACACATAAAAAATATCCTAGTACTCGGGAGGCAGAGGCAGGCGTATCTTTGTGAGTTCAAGTCCAGCCTGGTCTACAGAGTGAGTTCCAGGTCAGCTGGGGCTACAGGGAGACCCTGTCTTGAAAAGACCAAAAATAAATAAATAAATAAATGAATAAATAAATAAATATAAATAAAATACATTCTTTGGTGATTGGGTAGAATATTCAGTCAGTATACGTCTGTTAGGTCCTTTTGATGTATATATGTATTGTTTAATTCATATATCTCTCTGTTTAATCTTTGTCTGTTTGACCTGTTGTATTAGTCACTTTTCTGTTGCTGTGATAAAACACCAGGACCAAGGAACTTATAAAAGGAAGAGTTTATTTGAGCTTACGATTGACGGTTCCAGGGAGTTAGAGTCCATGTGGCAGGAGGCATGGCGGCTGGAGACTGGAGCAGCAAACCGAGGGTCACATCTCACAAAGAGCACAGGAAGCCAAGAGAGAGAGCAACTGTAGACCATGAGGCTTGTTAAAACTCACTAAGCCTGCCCCCAGTGACACACTTCCTCCAGCATGGCCACACACCCCAAGATCTCCAAAAACAGCGCCACCAACTGGAGACAAACGTCTGAATACTTAGAGCCTATGGGGGACACTCATTCAAACCACCACATTCCACTCCCTGGCCCCCATAGGCTCCTGACCATATAAAATGCAAAATGCATTTAGTCCAACCTTAAAAGTCCACATAGTCATTTACCAGTTTCCCTGCCATTCACAATCGAAAGTTCAAAGTCTCTTCTGAGACTCAGGCCAATCTCCCATACTTAAGCTCCTGTAAAATCAAAAGACAAATTACAAAAACTCCCACCATACAGTGGAACTGAATACGCATTCCCATTCCAAAAAGGAGGAATAGAGGCATAGTGAGGAAAATGGACTGGACAAAACAAGACCGAAAACCAGCAGGGCAAAAACCAATCCAGTAGCTCCCACATGCAACTTCTGGGACTTGACTTCCAAAGCTTAGATGGCTCAGTCTTCCAGCTTTGCTTGCAACATACATCTCTTTCTTAGGCTGGTACCATTCCTGTATGCAGCTCTCCTTGGAAATATCGTCACAGGTCTGGCATCTGAAAGTCTTCTTGGGGTCTCTGCTGCCAACCAGACTTCACATTCACAGCTTCCACGCAATGGCCTGTCAGGGCCTACTTTATGCAGGGACACCCCTGCTGCGCTCTGCCTGACCTTGGCAGCTCTCTGAAACAGTGGAGGAAGAACTGAAGAACCCCTTCACTCTTGCAAACTTCATGTCTAAAGCAGCACCATGTGAATGAAATTCCCGAATCTGGCTGCAAGTTTGGGAGATTTGGCCATTTCAACCACATTGCAACTTTTCTCTGCCCTGGACTGTTGGAGGATTAGCTGGGTGTTGTCTTGCCCTGCAGGTACTGATTCTTTGTTTTCTTTAAATCTCTGGCCCTTCCTTAATACTTTAATCTCCTTCTAAGGAAAAAAACTCTCCTCACAGCCTGGCCCACCTTTAATCTTCGTAGTGCACTTATCAGATCTAAACTGTACATTCTGCATTTCTTTCTGCCCCATCTGCTCTTCTTCACTGTAGATCTGCACAATATTCTCCATTAAAAACCACGCCACCATTTCTACATTAGGCTGTCTTGAAATATCCTCTGCCAAAGACATCAGTCCATTGCTTTTCAACTTAGCATCAGGCAAGCATTTGGGCTGAGGGCAAACTGCTGCCAGACTCTTTATCAAAATATCCCACTTGCTGCCTAAGTATTTTCCCCTGGAACCACATCTTTTGCAGCCATGCTTTCTTCCAGGCCTCCACTAGAATGGCCCTTTAAGCTCTGCTTACAGTAGTCAACAGCCTTTCTAACCCAAAGTTCCAAAGTCTTCCACATTTCTCCAAACATCCACATGGTCGGGTTCTTCACAGCCAACAGCCCACTCTCTGGTACCAAATTACTATATTAGTCACTTTTCTGTTCCTGTGATAAAACACCAGGACCAAGGAACTTATAAAAGAAAGAGTTTATTTGAGCTTACGATTGACGGTTCCAGGGAATTAGAGTCCATGTAGCAGGAGGCATGGCGGCTGGAGACTGGAGCAGCAAACCGAGGGTCACATCTCACAACAAGCACAGAAGCCAAGAGAGAGCAACTGTAGACCACAAGGCTTGTTAAAACTCACTAACCCTGCCCACAGTGACACACTTCCTCCAGCACAGCCACACACCCCAAGACCTCCAAAAGCCGCACCACCAACTGGAGACAAACGTCTGAATACTTTGAGCCTATGGGGCACACTCATACAAACCACCACACCTGTGTAATGGAGACAGTGGGGTATTGAAGTCCCCTACTACAACTGTGTTAGGATTAATCTGTGTCTGAAAGTCTCGTAGTATCATGTTTATGAAGTTGGATATACCAGAGTTTGGTGTGCATATATCACAATTGTAATATTTTCTTGGTTAATTGTTCCTTTGATAAGAGTGAAGTGAGCCGGTTGAGGTGGCGGATGCCTTTAATCCTGGCACTTGGGAGGCAGAGGCAGGCGGATCTTTGTGTGTTCAAGTCTGGTCTACAGAGTGAGTTCCAGGACAGCTGGGGCTACTGGGAGATCCTGTCTGGAAAAGAAAAAAGAAAAAAAAAAAAAGTGAAGTGACTCTCTTTATCTCTTCTGAGTAGTTTGAAGTCTTTTGTCAGATACAAGAATTGGAACTACTGGTTGCTTCTTAGTGCCATTTGCTTGGAATATTTTTTTTTCTACCCTTTCACCTTAAGATAGTGCCTGTCCTTGAAGATGAGATGGGTTTCTTGCAGACAACAAAAGATTTTGTTTCTGAGTCCATTCTATTAGCCTGTGTCTTTTGATTGGAGAGTTCAGTCCATTGATATTTAAAGTTATTATTGAGAGGTGTGTATTGGTTCCCATCATTTTAGTTTCTGCTTACATTCTTGGTCTAACGTTGTGTTTGCAAGTTATACCTTCATTTTTCCGGCTCCTAGAAATTGCTACTATTCCTTCTGTTCCTGTTATTCTGGACATTTTATGGGTATGAAATAATGTGTCTGTTTGTACCTGCCTTCTTTCACTTCGTAATGTTTACCAAGTCTATATTATAACTCAATTCCTTGTTAAGGCTGAATAATATTCTAGGATACTTTTTCCTTCTTTGGAGACAGGTTCTTAAAATGTAGAACAATCTACCCTTGAATCCACTGTGTAGCCCATGCTGGCCTCAAGCTCACCATTCTTCCACCTCAGTCTCTCAAGTGCTAGGATATGGGTATGTGCTTGGCCATGGAGCTACCATATTGTGTTCACTCGTTACTTTATGGATATTTGGGTTGCTGCTTTGGGGTTATAACGAAATAATTTTACTAGGAGCTTTTGTCTCCACACTTTTGTTTCTAAATAAGTTATTTAGAAACAGATTTGCAGGGTCATAGTACATTTCAACTTCATGAGGAAATGCCAAAAATGTTTTCTTTTTTTTTTATTATTATATATATATTTTTTATCAAATCTAGACCCGTGTCCCCCCCATCCCCCCACCCCATCAGAGCTCATGCATTCTGCCAGACAAGCTATTCATCTCCTTCTCAGTCTTTCTCAATATTCTCCATGAGGAAGTTGACTGTTTTGAGCAGAAGTTCACTGTTTCAGTTCTTTTATGCAGTCCTTTATGCATTACTCTGCTTTGGACAAAAGCTCAAGGGGCCATACACAAGAAATACAACTGGGTAATTGGCACTAGCATCCACAGATGAGGGATACCATTCGTCGTTTGTTTTTCTGGGACTGTGTTACTTCATTCAGCATAATGTCCTCTAACTCCAGCCATTTTCCTGCAAAGCTCATGATGTCGTCTTTACTACTGCATAGAACTCCATTGTGTAGATGTGCCACATTTTCTCTATCCCCTCATCAGTTGAGGGGCATTTGGGTTGGTTCCAGCTCTTTGCTATTGTGAAGAGAGCTGAAATAAACAAGGCCGTGCATGTATCTCTACGGTGGGGTGAGTCTTGGGGGTACATGCCCAGGAGTGGTATGGCTGGGTCGGGTGGCAAGTTCGTTCCAAGTCTTCCAAGGGTTCTCCACACTGCTTTCCATAGTGGCTGCACTAGTTTACATTCCCACCAGCCGTGGATGAGTGTTCCCCTTTCCCCACAACCTCTCCAGCACTTGGGATCATTTGTTTTCTTGATCCTAGCCAGTCTTATTGGAGCAAGATGATATCTTAAAGTGGTTTTGATTCGCATTTCCTTAATGATTAGTGATGTTGAACACTTCTTAAGGTGTTTCTCAGCCATCTCTAATTCCTCACTTGTGAAGTCTCTGTTCAGCTCTTTGCTCCATCTATTGAGTGGGTCATTTGTTTTCTTTTTTCTTTGTTTTTTGAGTAGTTTATATATTCTGGAAATCATTGCTTTGTCAGATGTTTCTGCTGTGAAGGTTTCCTCCCACTCTGTGGGATTTCTCTTCACTTCCTTGATTGTTTCTTTTGTACAGAAGCTTTTGAGTTTCATGAGGTCCCATTTGTCAATTGTCCACCTTAATTCTTGCACAGCTGCTGTCTGATTTAGGAAGTCTTTTCCTACGCCTATGTCTTGTAGTCTGCTGCCAACTTTTTCTTCTATCGCCTTCAGAGTTTGGGGTTTCACGTTGAGGTCTTTGATCCATCTGGAGTTGACTTTTGTACAGGGCGAGAGGTAGGCATTTAATTTCATTCTTCTACAAGTGGTGATCCAGTTTTGCCAACACCACTTGCTGAAGATGTTGTCTTTTCTCCATTGTGTCTTCTTGGCCCCCTTGTGAGATATGAGATGGCTGAAATTGTATGTGCTCAGGTTTGGATCTTCAGTTTTGTTCCATTGNGAAATACAATTGGGAACATATTTAAAGAACTAACAAGATTATAAGAACAAAATCAAAGAACGAGAAGAATGAAGAACTCAAGAAGGGACCTAGAGAGAGAGTGACAAGCTCCGGAAAGAAGCAGAAACGCCGAAAAGATCCCATGCTGAAAAAGAGAAGGAAAAAACCAGCAAAGCAAAGAGCGACAGGAAGAGTTTGAGAAGCTCCAAAAAGAAGAAATACTAAAGAAACAGAAGAGGAAATGAAAAAGGGAAATCAAACACTCCATCCATCAAGAGGAAAGGAATGGAAAAGCCTCAGAAGCAGAATGGAGAAGCAAACAAAGAATATCAAGCCTGGAAGATAACACAGAACAACTAAAACCTCAAGGAAAGTTTGAAAATTTAAAAATACACAAAAATGGAACAACCAGGAACTGTGGGACAATAAAAATCAAACTCCTGCATCATAGGAGTAGAGGAAGGAGAAGAGTAACCAAGAGAATGGCATTGATCAGATCTTCACAGAATAATAGATGAAAAACTTCCCCAAACTAAAAAAAGACAAACCAATACAAATACAAGAAGCACATAGAATCCCAAACAGACAAGATCAGAAAGAAATTCTCCACGCCACATCATAGTTAAAATGCTAGATACCCAAAACAAAGACAAAATCCTTAAAGCTACAAGAGAAAAACAAGTGACCTATAAGGGGAAACCTATCAGAATTACAACTGATTTCTGAATGCAAACGATGAAAGCAAGAAGAACCTGGAGCAAAGTATTCCCAGAGTGAAGGGAGAATAGATGCCAACCCAGGTTACTATACCCAGCAAAAATTACAATTATAGTTGAAGGAGAGAGAAAAACCTTCCACGACATAAACAAGTTGAAAGAATACATGTCCGGAAAACCAAGCCTTCAGAGAATACTTGAAGCAATTCAAAGGACAGAAGGAACAACAACCCAGGCACGTAGAAAGAGAAATCAATCAAAGCACATAACTGCCGAAACCTTAACCCAAACTGCAAATAGATAATAAGGAAAAGGAAGCAAACAAACTTATCAGTAAACCTTCAATATTAATGGGCTAAAATTCCCCAATCAAAAGACATGACTGGGAGGTTGGGATTAGGAAAACAGAATCCATCCATATGCGGTCTACAAGAAACACATCTTACCTTCCAAGGACAGGCACCACCTTAACGTGAAAGGATGGAAAAAATATTCCAGGCAAATGGTACCAAAAAGAAAGCAGGTGTTGCAATTTTAATGTTTATTCAGACAAAATAGACTTCCAAAGTAAAAAATCAGAAGAGACAAAGAAGGCCATTAAATTTTTATCAAAGGAACAATTCACCAAAAGATTCACAATCATGAATATACATGCCCCAAACATCTGGTGAACCAAACTTTATAAAGACAATTCTCCGGGACCACAAGTCACACACTAACCCCAGTACACTCATACTAGGGAACTTCAGTACTCCACTGAGTCCTTTGGATAGGGTCAATAGGACAAAGAAAAACAACATCTGAACTGAACTATATGATGCACCAATGGACCCATAGACATAACTGAAATAGTCCTACCCGAATACTAGAGAATAACACTTTCACTCTCAGCACCCCATGGATCATTCTCCAAAAATTGACCACATACTGGAACACAGAAGAAACCTCCACAAATACAAAAAGATTGAAATTTCATGCATTCTATCAGACCACAGTGCAATAAAGCTCAACATCAACATAAGGATAAGCCCGACTGCCTACAAGAACCATGGAGTCTAAACAACACACACTCTTGAATAATGAATGGGTCAAGGAAGAGATAAGAAATAAAAAGCATTCTGGAACTGAATGACAATGACAATACAACACAACAAACCTATGGGATACATTAAAAGCAGTCCTAAGAGGGAAGTTTATAGCCCTGGGGTGGCTACATTAGAAAAACAGAAAGAGCACAAGTGAATGATCTAACACTACAGCTAAAAAGCACTTGAGAGGCAACAACAGATGAACCCTAAATGCAACAGACAGGAAGAAAGATAAAAATCAGAGCAGAAATCAAGGAAATAGAAACAAAGAAAAAAAAAAAGAGCATGAATCCAAAAAAAAAAAAAAAATAAATAGACAGACCTCTAGCCCAGTTAACCAAAAGAGAACAACTCCTAATCAATACAATCCATGATGAAAAGGGAAATACACAACAGACAAGGAAAAGATCCAGAAAATCACACAGGAATACTTCAAAAAACCTAATTCTACCAATATATAAATGAAAACCTAGAAGAAAAATCGATGAATATCCTGAAATCCTGGGAACACAAAAGCTCAAACAAGAAGAGGTCCACAGCTTTAAACAGACCCACAATACATGAAGAAATTGAAAATAATAATAAACTTCCCAACTAAAAAAAAGCCCAGGCCAGACGGTTTCACAGATTCTATAAACATTTCAAAAAGACCTACAACCATTATTACTGAAACTGTTTAGAAGGATACAATCAGAGGGAATTCTCCCAAATTCCTTCTATGAAGCCAGAATCACTCTGTTACCAAAAACAGGAAAGATACAACTAAAAAGAAGAATTATAGACCCATCTCCCTAATGAACAAAATGCCAGAATCTAAAAACAGGATACTGGCAAATCGAATACGAACACATCAAGAAGATCACCCATCATAACCAAGTTGGATTCATACAAGAGATGCAGGGATGGTTCAACATATGAAAATCAAACATCATCAAACACATAAAATTTTTTTTTTTTTTGAAAAAAAACAAACCATCATCTCAATGATGCTGAAAAAGCTTTGACAAAGCCAGCATCCCTTCATGCTTAAAGTCCTAGAAGGAATGGATTGGAGGGATCATCCTCAGTGTAATCAAAGCCATATACAGGAAACCCACAGCCAATATCATCCTAAATGGGGAAATGACAGAAACATCCCTTTAAGGTAGGAAACTCGGCAAGGCTGCCCCCTGTCACCAATCTCCTCTTCATAAGTGCTTGAAAATTTGCTGAGCAATAAGGCAAGAAAAGGAAATTAAAGGAATAGTAATTGAAAAGAGGAAGTCAAGCTATCCCTATTGCTGATGATATGATTGTTACTTAAGGGATGCTAAAAACCCACCAGAAAACTCCTAGAACGATTAACAGCGTCAGAAAAGTGGCAGGATACAAAATTAACCTTAAAAAATCAATGGCCTGGGCTGGAGAGATCACCTAGTGGTTAGGAGCACTGACCGCTCTTACAGAGGACCGGGGTTCGATCCCCAGCATCCACATAGTGGCCAAGAACCGTCTGAAACCCTAATTCCAGAAGAACTCCAGTTCCAGGGGAATCCAACACCCTCTTCTGACCTCCGTGGCATTGCATGACACAGATGCACAAACTTCCATGCAGACAGTACATTCATAAACATATAGAAATAAATAAAATTTTAAAAAAATTAAAAAAAAATCAATGACTCTTCTTTACACCAAGAACAAGCAACTGGAGAAGACTTGAAAGAGAGCATTTCCCACTCACAATAGCCTCAAATACAATAAAATACCTAGGAACAAACCTAAACCAAGACACCAAAGAACTCTACAACAAAAGATAGAAAACCTCCCATGCTCATGGAGTGGGAAAATTAACATTGTAAAAATGTCCATTCTACAAAACTCTTGTATAGATTTAACCAATGGCAATCAAATCCCCAAGAATTTTTTCTTCCACAGGCTTGGGGAAAAAAGTCATTAAATTCAATGGAAAAACAAAAGGACCCCGAATAGCCAAAAACACCAAAGAGCTACACTGGGGGGATCTCTAGCACGACTTCAAACTATACTACAGGGCTATAAATATAAAACAGACTGGTACTGGGAACAAAAACAGACTGTTGAACAATTTTTTTTTTTTTTGTCTTTTCGAGACTGGGTCTCCCTGTAGCCCCAGCTGGCCTGGAACTCACTATGTAGACCAGGCTGGCCTTGAACTCACAAAGATCCATCTGCCTCTGCCTTCCAAGTGCTAGGATTAAAGTCATGCACCACCAGGCCCAGCTAGAGTAGTCCCTTTTTTTTTTCTTTTTTTTTTTGGTTTTTTGAGACAGGGTCTCCCTGTAGCCCCAGCTGTCCTGGAACACACTCTGTAGACCAGGCTGGCCTTGAACTCACAAAGATCGGCCTGCTTCTGCCTCCCAAGTGCTAGGATTAAAGGTGTGTGCCACCACACAAGTAGTCCCTTCTTGATAGGAACTTGGTTCCATGGGTTCTATCTCTTGGAGACTCATGTTTGGCATTGACATGTAGTCTATTGATTCCAGGACTTCCTAGAACTCAGATGTTCAGAGACTACTACTTAGTGGTCCCCCTCTGGTCTAGGTAAGCTCTTCACTTAGCCAAAGTAAAGGGTTACCCCTGGCCAGTGTGGTGGCACACACCTTTAATCCCAGCACTAGGAAGGCAGAGGCAGGCGGATCTCAGTGAGTTAAAGGCCAGACTGGTCTACAGAGGGAGCTCCAGGCCAGCTGGAACTAAAGGGAGACCCTGTCTCAAAAAAGACCAACAAAAAGGGGGGGTTACCCCTGACTTTGGTATGCAGTGGCAGATCTGCTTGATAAGTAGGGTCCCCCAAAACAATTGACAGAATATTAAAACATATAAATATAAAACATATAATGCAGTTCCTGAAAGTAGGATATATGGGTTGAAATCATATGCAGGCTGTGACATCAGTTGCATGCCTATTGCATGGGAGATAAGGCAGAAGACTGATGCTCAGCTGTCTACCCAAAAAGAACTTACTCCCTTGTCCCTATTAGCACTTGGGAGGTTGAAGTAGGAAACCATGGCAAATCTGAGACCAACCTGGCCTTACATAGTGAATTCCAGGCCAGAATGATCTACAAAGTGAGACCCTGTCTCAATCAATCAATCAATCAATCAATCAATATCAATTGCCCATATAAGAGAGAAATTTCAGGGGAGGAATCTATGTGGTTGGTATCCTCTACATCACCCTCTTATTTGGCTGGCAAAGTTGAGGGGAAAGGGAAAACAAGATGTAAATGCTAACTTCCACATAGAGGAGGATGGTTACTTCGGACTCCCACCTCCAGCTACTTTCAAAGGAGGCAGCCTCAGTTACACATCTCATAACAGGGACACTACAGCCATTCCATGCTGTATGGGGGAGGAAGGCATTTCCCTCACATATCACCCACAGATGGCTTAGCTTAAGTTGCATGTCTTATGTTCCATAGCAGGGAAAATGCAACTGGTCCTCCCAAACACATCTTTAGTTCTGTCAGGTCCCTGTTGAGGTACTAACAACTGACCACAGAAACAAGTTTGCTGGGCATGGTGGCGCATGCCTTTAATCCTAGCACTTGGGAGGCAGAGGCAGGCAGATCTCTGTGAGTTTAAGGACAGCCTGGTCTAGAGTGAGTTCCAGACCAGCTGGGGCTATAAGGAGACTGTCATGGTTAATCCTGGGTGTCAACTTGACTGGACTAAGGAACAAATAAGAGAAAAGGGTCTTCTGATTGGACCACCTCAACCCGGATGGCCCACCCCAAATGTGGGTGTTACCTTCTGCCGGCAGGCAGTATTTAAGGCCACGGCAGCGGGAGCTGGCCCCTATTTTCCTTCTGCTTGCATTCCGCCCTGCAGGCCTTAGCCTCTCTCTCATCCTGTGTGGGAGTTTTGTCTTGCTGCTGTGAATCAACCCTT
>VZQC01003433.1:870630-891795 GCA_009823505.1 Rhizomys pruinosus
GTATTTCCTTTCAAAAGTTGGAGGAGTAGCTGGTTGTTGTCTTGCTCCTGGAAGGTACTGATTTTTTGTTTATTTGTGAATCTCCAGGCCTCTCCTTAATCACTTAGTCTCCTTATGAAAGGGCGGAGCCTCTCCTTCACTGCCTTGGCAGCACCTTTAATCTTCATAGTGTACTTTTTCAGATCCAAACTGTAACATTCTGCTCCTTCTGCCCCATTTGCTTCTTTTTCACTGTAGATCTGTTATAATATTCACCATTTAAAAAGCCACGCCACCATTTCTACATAGGCTGTCTTGAAATATCCACAGCCAAAGACATCAGTCCCAATTTGCTTTAATTTAGCATCTGGCAAGCATTTGGGCTGCGGCAAACTGCTGCCAGACTCATTTATCAAAATATCCCAGTTGCTGCCAAGTCTTTATTTTCCTCTTGGAAATACATTTTTTTCCAGCCATGCTTTCTTCCAGGCTCTACTAGAATGAATCTGTTATGCTCTGCTTAAAGTAGTCAACAGCTTTCTAGCCCCAAAGTTCCAAAGTCTTCCACATTTCCCAACAATCCACAGGCAGGTTCTTCACAGCCAACAGACCACTCTCTAGTACCAAATAACTCTATTAGTCACTTTTCTGTTGCTGTGATAAAAACACCCAGGACCAAGGACCTTTATAAAAGGAAAAAAGAGTTTATTGAGCTTACAATTGACAGTTACAGGAATTAGAGTTCTTTGTGGTGGGAGGCATGGCGGTTGGAGACTGGAGCAGCAAACAGAGGGTCACATCCTTTGCAAAGGACAGAAGCAGAGAGAGGAGCAACTGTAGACCACAAGGCATGTAAAACTCACTAAGCCTTGCCCCCAAGTGAACATACTTTCTCTAGCACAGCCCACACGTTCTAAGACCTCCAAAAACAGTGCTACCAACTGGAGACAAGATGTCTGAATACTTAAAGCTGATGGGGGACACTCATTCAAAACCACCACAGGAAGCAACTTAATTCCTTTAGTTAAATTATTCTACAGGTTAGAACAGTTAACAAGTTGATACGTACAAATAATCATTAGAGGAATATTTGATCCATTACCCCAAAGATTTGTTTCAAATTATAATAAGCAGATGTGATACAATTTATATCCCAATTAGCTTAAATGTATTACCTTTTTTATTAAAACCTTTTAACCAATTTGTTTAATATAGACATTTTTACTTGTACTAAGTCCTACCTAGAATAGCATATAATATGTAGACAAAGTGGGCCAAATTGGGATACCTTGTTAAAACTCCATCAATCATTATACCATTAAATCTAATGTAGACCCAATATTGCCCTCCTCCCAAACCCTCCACCCCACCAGATTCACCTTTTCATTCAGTTCTGTGTTGTAGTCTTTTCTTTGTTAATTGTTGTTTTCTTACTTTCCAATGTCATTCACTCCCCACAAAGAAATACAACTGGATTATAGCGCTAGCATCCCACAGATGAGGATACCATTCCAGGTGTTGTTTCTGGGGACTGTGTTACTTCGCTGTAAGATAAATTTCTTCCAGTCCATCCCATTTACTGCAAATTTGATAGATGTTCATCTTTCTTACCAACTGATAGAACTCCATTGTGTAGATGTACCACATTTTCTCTATCCACTCATCAATTGGGGGGCATTCATTTTCAGCTCTTCACTATTGTAAGAGAGCTGCAGTGAACATGGCTGTACATGTATCTCTGTTGTAAGAAGAGTCTGGTTGATATATTCCCAGAAGTGGTTTAGCTGGATTCAGGTGGTAGGCTCATTGTGATTCCTTTAAGGTTCTCCACAGTGCTTTCATAGTGGTTGTACAAGTTGCATTCCCAACAGCAGTTGGATTGACTGTTTCCCTTTCCACACTCCCTCTCCAGCATTGATTTTAGTATCATTCTGTTCGTGATCCTCCAGCTTTGGGATGGGTGAATAATTAAAGTGGTTGAGATTGCAATTTCTCTAATTATTAGTGATTGTTGAACACTTTTTTAAGATGTTTCCTCAGCCCTCTCTCTATTTCCTCGCTTGTGAGTCTCTGCTCAGCTCTTAGCTCCATCTTTTGAGTGAAACATCATTTATTTTCTTTTTTTTAATTCTTATTTATTTTTTTAATGATGTTTGAATGTACTGTCGCATGTAGGTTTGTGCACCCCGTGTTCATGCAATGCTGTGGGGTCAGAAGAGATGTCAATTCCCCTTGGAACTGGAAGTGAAAGACGGTTCACGGCTGCCATGTGGGTGCTGGGAATTAACCCCGAGTCCTCTGCAAGAGAACACTCCAGGCACTCTTAACTGCTAGGCCATCTCTCAGCCCCCATTTTGTTTTCTTTCTTTGTTTTTTCAAATAGTTTATATATTCTGGAGGTTTATGCTCTGTTTGTCAGATGTTATCAGCAGTGAAGGTTTCCTCCCCTCTGTGGGTTTCTCTTCATTCCCTGACTGTTTCTTTGCTGTACAAGGAAGCTGTTACAGTTTAATAAGGCTCCCACTTGTCAGTTTGTTGACCTGTATTTCCTGAGCAAGCTGCTATCTGATTTAGAAGTCTTTCCTACACCTACGTCTTTGTAGGTTGCTGCCAACCTTTTTCTTCTATCACCTAAGAGTTTTGGGTTTCACATGGAAGTCTTTGATCCATTTGGATTTGATTTTGTACAGGGTGAGGGTAGGGTTTAATTTTACTTTTCTACAAGTGGTGATCCATTTGCCAACACCATTTGCTTGAAGATGCTGTCTTTCCCCAATTGAGGGTTTTTTGTCCCTTTGTTAAATATGAGGTTGCTGAAAATTGTATGTGCTCAAGTTTGTATTCTCAGTTTTTGTTCCATTGGTTCTACCGGTCAGTTTTTGTGCCAGTATCAGTCTGTTTTTATGACTGATAGGCCCTGTAGTATAGTATGAGTTCGGGATGGCCTAGCCGGTTAAGAGCACTGACTGCTCTTCTGAGAGGACCCGGGGTTCAGATCCCCAGCACCCAACATGGCGGCAGAACCTGTCGTTGAACTCCAATTGCCAGGAGGAATCCTTCAGGGAACAGAGCACCTCTCTTCTGACCCTCCGCGGCATTGCACGACACGGGTTGCACAAACCTACATGTCATACAGTACATTTTCATTACACATACAAAAATAAATTAAATTTTTTTAAAGGAATCCCCTCCCCATCTGTATCTCTCTTTTCACTCAGGCGTTTGCTTTGGTTATCAGAGTTCTTTTCCTTTTTTTTGGTTTCCCATATTGAAATTTAATAATTTTTTTTTCCCAGCCTGTGAAGACTGTCCTTGGATTTTGATTGAGATCGCATTGAATCTGTATATCAATTTGGGTAAAAAATGGACATTTTTACATGTTAATTTTCCAATCCATGAGCAACGGTAGTCTTTCCATCTTCTGATGTCTTCTTTAATCTCCTTCTTCAGAAGCTAATTTTTTTTTTTTTTGGTTGTTTGTTGAGACTGGGTCTCCCTGTAGCCCCAGCTGTCCTGCAACTCACTCTGTAGACCAGGGCTGCTTTGAACTCAAAAAGATCGTCCTGCCTCTGCCTCCCAAGTGCTACGGCTTAAAGCACTGTGCCACCATGCCCAGCTTATAATTTTTGTTGTAAAGATCTTTGGTGGTTTTGCTTAGGTCTATTCCTAGGTATTTTATTGTTTTTGAGACTATTGTGAGTGGCTAGGACTCCTTTTATTTGTTCTTCAGTTGCTTGTTTTGGTCGTTAAGAAAGGCTACTGATTTTTAGGCTTAATTTTTTATTTATAATGGATTATTTTTTAATTGTTTATCTGTATTTTCTTTACTACATATTGAACAAGATTATCAAATCTAGACCCATTGTCCCCTACCCTTATTCCCCCCACCCCACCAGAAGGCTTCAGTATTTTTCTGCAAAATGTCTTTTCATCTCTCTCAGCTTTCCAATATTCTCCCATGGGGAAGTTGGCTGTTTTGAGCAGAAGTCACTGTTTCAGTCAGTTCTTGATGCAGTTCCTTCTGTTGTTGTTGTTGTTGTTGTTGGGTTTCCAATATGCACTCCCTACTGCTTGGACAAAAGCTAAAGGGACCATGCACAAGAAATACCTGTACAACTAGGTAATTGGGCACTAGCATTCCACAATGAGGGATACCATTCGTCGTTTGTTTCTGGGACTGTGCTACTTCACTCAGCATGATTGCCTCTAGCTCCAGCCATTTTTCCCCTGCCAAAGCTCATATGTTGTCTTTCTTTACTCTGCATAGAACTCCATTGTGTAGATTACCACATTTTCTCTATCCACTCGTCAGTTTTGAGGGGGCATTTGGTTTGGTTTCAGCTCCTTGCTATTGTGAAGAGAGCTGCGCTTCAGGTGGTCTTGGGAGATCTCCAATCCTTTTCAGGTTAATTTTGTAACCCGCTACTTTACTGAAACTTTTAATTGTTTCTAGGAGTTTTCTTGTCGAGTTTTTAGCATCCCTTAGGTAAACTATCATAGCATCTGCAAAACAGGATAGTTTGACTTCCTGTTTTCCAATTAGTATTCCTTTAATTTCCTTTTCTTGCCTTATTGCCCTAGCCAATGTTTCAAGCACTATATTGAAAACGAAGTGGTGACAAGGTGCAGCCTTTTTGAGGCGGTTCCTTACCTTTATGGGGAACCTCTAACTTTCTTCCATTTAGCATGATGCTGTTGTGGGTTTCTTATATATGGCTTTGATTATGTTGAGGAATGATCCTTCCAGGCCAATTCCCTCTAAGACTTTAATCATGAAGGGATGCTGGATTTTGTCAAAGGCCTTTTCTGCATTGATTGAGATGATGGTGTGGCTTTTGTCCTTCAGTCCGTTTATGTGTTTTATGATATTTACTGATTTTTGTATGTTGAACCATCCCTGCATCTCTGGTATGAATCCAACTTGATCATGGTGAATGATCTTTTTGATGTGGGTCTGTATATGGATTGCGATTATTTTGTTGAGAATTTTTGCATCTGAGTTCATTAATGAGATGGGTCTGTAGTTCTCTTTTTTGGTTGCATCCTTACCTGGTTTTAGTATTAGAGTTATGTTGGCTTCATAGAAGTAATTTGGAAGGTTTCCCTCTGCTTGTATCCTTCTGAACAGTTTTAGTAATAATGGTTGTAAGTCCTCTTTAAATGTTTTATAGAATTCTGCTGTGAAACCATCTGAACCTGGGCTTTTTTTAGTTGGGAGGTCTCTTATTACATTTTCAATTTCTTCATATATTATGGGTCTGTTTAAGCTGTCAGTCTCCTCTTGGTTTAGCTTTGGTGAGTCCCTGGATTGCTGATATTCATCCATTTCAAAATTAGTAGAGTATAGGTTTTTGAAGTATTCCTGTATGATTGTCTGGATCTTTTCACTGTCTGTAGTGATATTTCTCCTTTTATCCTGAATTCTATTGATTTGGTGTTGCTCTTTCTTTTGGTTAACTGGGCTAGGGGTCTGTCTATCTTGTTTATTCTCTCCAAGAACCAACTTTTGGATTCGTTGATTTTTTTTTTTTGTATTGTTTTCTTTGTTTCTATTTCATTGATTTCAGCTCTGATCTTTGTTATTTCTTCCTGTCTGTTGCATTTAGGGTTTATTTATTGTTGTCTATGCAGTGTTTTTAGCTGCAGCGTTAGTTTGTTAATTCATTTATCTGTGCTCTTTCTGTTTTTTGTTTGTTTGTTTGTTTGTTTGTTTGTTTTTAATATAGGCACCCAGGGCTATAAACTTCCCTCTTAGGACTGCTTTTAAAGTGTCCCATAGGTTTTGTTGGTTGTATTGTTGCGGTCATTTAGTTCCAGGAATGCTTTTATTTCTTTCTTTATTTCCTTCTTGACCCATTCATTATTCAGGAGTGTGTTGTTTAGTCTCCATGTGTTCATGTATGTAACAGGGCTTATCCTGGTGTTGATATTGAGCTTTATTGCGCTATGGTCTGATAGAATGCATGAAGTTATTTCAATTTTTTTGTATTTGTTGAGGTTTTTTTCTGTGTCCAAGTATGTGGCCAATTTTGGAGAATGTTCCGTGGGGTGCTGAGTAGAAAGTATATTCTCTGATGCTTGGGTGGAATACTCGGAATATGTCTGTTAGGTCCATTTCCTTTATTGTATTGTTCAGTTCAGATGTCTCTCTGTTTATTCTTTGGCCGGTTGATCTGTCCAAAGCACTTAGTGGGGTATTGAAGTCCCCTACTATGAGTGTGTTGGGGTTAATCTGTGCCTTGAGGTCCTGTAGAGTTGTATTTACAAAGGTCAGTGCACCAGAGTTTGGTGCATATATGTTCATAATTGTGAAGTCTTCATGGTTAATTTTCCCTTTGATAAGGATATAATGGCCCTCCTTGTCTCTTCTAATTGTTTCTACTTTGAAGTCTATTTTGTCTGATATTAGGATAGCAACTCCTGCTTTCTTTTTTAGTACCATTTGCTTGGAACATTTTTTTCCATCCGTTTCCTCTAAGTTGATGCCTGTCCTTAAGGGTGAGATGGGTTTCTTGTAGACAGCATATTGATGGGTTCTGTTTCCTAATCCATTCTTCCAGTCTTTGTCTTTTGATTGGGGAGTTTAGCCCATTGATATTTAAGGTTATAGTTGAGAGGTATATGTTGCTTCCTTTCATCTTATTATACATTTGCATTTTTTGTGTAGGTTTCTACCTCTGCATTTCTGTTTTTATTAAAAGTTTTTCTTTCAATGTACCTGCGGGTAGTTGCTCCTCTCCTCTGTCCTTTGAATTGTTTCAAGCATTCTCTGAAGGGTTGGTTTTCCAAACATGTATTCTTTCATCTTGTTTATGTCATGGAAGATATTTCTCTTTCTTTCAACTAGAATCAGTATTTTTGCTGGGTATTGTAACCTGGGTTGGCATCCATAGTCCTTTAGCACTGGGAATGCTTTGGTCCACGTTCTTCTTGCTTTCATGGTTTGTGCTGAAAAGTCAGCTGTGATTCTGATAGGTTTTCCCTTGTATGTAACTTCTTGTTTTTCTCTTGTGGCTTTCAGAATTTTGTCTTTATTTTGGGTATCTAGCATTTTAACTATGATATGGCGAGGGGAGTTTCTTTTCTGGTCTAGTCTCTTTGGTGTTCTACTTGCTTCTTGTATTTGTATGGGTTTGTCTTTTTTTAGTCTCAGGAAATTTTCTTCTATTATTTTGTTGACAATCTGGTCAATACCATTTTCTTGGGATTCTTCTCCTTCCTCTATCCCTATGATGCGGAGGTTTGATCTTTTGATAGAGTCCCACATTTCTCGGTTGTTCCACTCTTGTGTATTTTTAAATTTTTCATAGTCTTTACTTGAGCTTTTTAGTTGTTCTGTGTTGTCTTCTAGGTCTGATATTCTTTTTTCTGCTTCCTCCATTCTGCTTCTGAGGCTTTTTCCTATTCTTTCCTCTTGATTGGATGACTGTTCGATTTCCTTTTTTTTTTTTTTTTCCCCCTTCCTGTGTTTTCCTTACTATTTCCATTTCCTTTTGGAGCTTCTCAGATTTTTCTTGTAGCTCATTGGTTTCCTTTTTCATTTCAGCCTGGGATCTTTTCAGTGTTTCCACTTCCTTCTGGAGTTTGTCATTTTGCCCCTCTCGCTCTTTCCAGACTCTGCCATTTTCTCCTTTTAGTTCTTTCCGGAGTTTGTCCTTGTCTTCCTCTAGGTCCTTTTTTTTTTTTTTTTTCGTGTGTGTGTGTGTGTGTGTGTGTGTGTATGTGTGTGTGTGTGTGTGTGTTTTCGAGACAGGATCTCCCTGTAGCCCCAGCTGTCCTGGAACTTGCTCTGTAGACCAGGCTGGCCTTGAACTCACAAAGATTCGCCTGCCTCTGCCTCCCATGTGCTAGGACTAAAGGCATGCGCCACCACGCCCGGCTCCTCTAGGTCCTTTCTGAGTTTTTCATTCTCTCCCCCTTACTTTTATGATTTCTTTGAATATATCTGTGATTGTTATTTTGGGATCTGTGTCCTGGGTTACCTCTATGGAGATCCCATTGTAGGAGTCCTCCACTGGCTCCATAGAGTTTGGTGTGGAGTTGTTCTGTGCTTTTCCCATATTGTTCTTTCATTGTGCTCTCAGCATGCAGTTAGCTTTTTGCCTGTATTCTGATGCGAATTTTGAATGCCTCTTCACTTTGTTGAAGGATTGCTTTACTTGATTCCTTCTGGTGTCTTTGTTATATTCTCCTTACGAATGGAGCGTTGACTTGTCTAGGTTCTAGGGGGTTCCAATTGGCAGCAGGGGTGGGTTGGGGGTGGGGTGTTTGGGTTGCTGGCTTAGCCCTCGCGCACAAGTACCCTCTGTGTTCGATCCTCAGCTCCTACCTTCCAAGGCCTTCCGGGACACCTTTCCCAGTCCAAAGGACCTACTGGTCCACTCAGACTCCACCCCTAGCTGGAGCAGAAGCAAAACATAACCCGCCGCCAAATACTTGCCCTGCACTCTAGGTTCAGGCCTCTGCTCCTAGCTCCCAAGGCCTTCTAGGACACCTTTCCCAGTCCACAGGACCCGCTGGTCCACTCAGACTCTGCCCCTTGTGTGCCCGGCAGGCCTAGCTTCTCCTTCCCACAATCCCCTACCAGACGTGGCGCAGTCCCTGCAGCTCAGGTGGTCTGGGCCTGGCCGCTTTGTGCCTGGCAGACGTAGCTAATCCTTCCCACAATCCCCTCCCTTGGGTTAATTTTTATACCTCAATTTAAAAGGTTATCTATTTGATGGGCTGGAGATATGGCTCAGTGGTTATGAACACTGACTGCTCTTGCAGAGGACCTGGGTTTTATTCCCAGCACCTACATGGTGGCTAAGAACCCTCTTGGGCTGGGTGTTGTGGCACACACCTTTAATCCCAGCACTTGGGAAGCAGAAGCAAGCGGAGCTCTGTGAGTTCAAAGCTAGCCTGGTCTACATAGGGAAATCCAGGCCAGCTGAGACTAAAGGGAAACCCTGTCTCAAAAAAATAAAAATAAAAAACCAAGAAAACAAAAAAATAAAAGGTTACATATTTGAAAAGTTGCTAATAAAATTAGTGGATTACTTACACTGTTGGTGAGAAAGTGGAATAACTGGGGTCATAGATGTAGGTAGAACATACTGATTGGTAACATGGGCATCCTATCTGTTTGGAGTCATTTTCCGTTTGCAGGTGGCATATAGCACTTGATCTAACTGTTTAAAGAGTATTCCTCTCCAATAATTATCTAATTACCTGGAATTGCAGCTAGAGATTCTCCTGTAGCTACAGCTTACAAATGGATCTTTAACCAATAGCTGTGACCACATAGTAGACAGGCAAAACTACTATTATCCTTTGTTCTAATTCAGCTCTTTCTCCCATGAGCCTCTTTTTTTTAAATTTTATTTATTTGTGTGTATGAATGTACTGTCTGCATGTAGGTTTATGCACCGTGTCGTGCAGTGCCGCGGAGGTCAGAAGAGGGTGTCGGATTCCCCTGGAACTGGAGTTAAAGATGGTTCTCAGCCGCAGACGGTTCTCTGCCACCATGTGGGTGCTGGGGATTGAACCCAGGTCCTCTACAAGAGCAGTCAGCATATTAACCGCTAGGCCATCTCTCCAGCCCCAGCCTTTTTTTTTTTTTTTTTTATGAGTTTATTTTTATTTTATGTATATGAGTGTTTTGCTTGCATGTTTGTAAGTGCATCCATGCATGCAATGCCCTTGGAGGCCAGATCAGGGTGTTAGATACCCTAGAACTGGAGTTAAGGACAGGTCATGTAGGTGCTGGGAACCAAACCCTTTGTCCTCTGCAAGAGCAGTAGTGCTCTTAACCACTGGTCTGCTGAGGAGCCATCTCTCCAGCCCCTCCTTCAGCCTCTCTTATCACCGGCTCAAGGCTTTTTAAGGTCTCTGAGAAGTTGTCCTTTTTGCGTTTTAGGAGGATCTTCCTCTGCCTGTGGTTGTATTGTGACTTCCATTCTGACCATTTTTCTGTATATTCAGTTCTGCTTTGGTTTATATTCATGGTTTTCTTCAAAATCTGGCTTTCATCCCATTGTATGTTTTATTGCTTTTGTAAAAGTATACTTTTAGTAGACAGTTTCATCTTATACCAGAAATAGTAAATTTAAAGAAATCTGGCCTTTGGAGAACAAATTGAAAAGGGGCCAAGTGTAGGTACAAATAGAACAATATGGGGCTGGAGAGATGGCTCAGTGGTTAAGAGCACTGACTGCTCTTGCAGAGGACCTGGGTTCGATTCCCAGCACCCACATGGCGGATAAGACCTGTCTTTAACTCCAGTTCCATGGGAATCCGATGCCCTTTTCTGACCTCTGCAGCATTGCATGACATGGGTGCACCAACCTACATGCCGACAGTATACTCATACACATAAAAAAATAATAAATTTAAAAAATAAAAATACAGGAGAAGGTTAATCAGTGATAATTGCTTCACCATTTCTTATATGGAATAAGGCAAAATTTCAGATGCTTTTCACAGTATGTTTTTACTTACATAAATATTTTCTCATTTAATCATCACATTCTGCATGATAGATAGGCTATTTTATCTTATTTTTAAAATTTTTTTCTTTTTGTATGTGTATGAATGTACTGTCTGCATGCAGGTCTGTGCACCTGTGTCGTGAAATGCTGCGGAGGTCAGAAGAGGGTCTCAGATTCCCCTGGAACTGGAGTTCTCCTGGAATCGGAGTTACAGACGGTTCTTAACTGCCATGTGGGTGCTGGGGATCAAACCTAGGTCCTCTGCAAGAGCAGTCGGTGCTCTTAACCACTAGGCTATCTCTCCAGCCCCCAGGCTATTTTAAAAATAGGAAATTTATATTTATTTTGGAAACTGGCCCAGAATCATAATTTTGTGTCCTCTGTCCTTTACTGCTTCTAAGTATAAAATGAGCTCAGATTTCCTGCATCATCTTGTTTTGTGTGTATAATAATGGGCGTTTGTCTGGATGCTGATATAAGAACTGTTCAGGTTTAAAGTTGGGTTTTGACATTGTATTTCTGTGTGTGGAGGACTGGTCACTAAAATAGAGAAAGGGAGACTGGAACAAAGATACGCTAGCAATTCTGAGAGAAGGAGGCTAGTGTGCCAGAACTGTTTTTGTAGTTGAATATTCAAGACTTAGTGGATAATTAGGTTTGTTTTAAGCAGTTGAATATCTATTATATAATATGAATTATAGTTTCAGTCACAAACTTTATATTTTGTGTTCTCAGAAGAGCCTAAGGAAGCAACAGAACTTGGTATTAAACAATCTGTTATTTTGTAGTTAACTGTGAGTACAAACGGTGACACTAATAAATAATTTTTTTCAATTTAGTCAAAGCAAATTTACCTCTTTTTTTTTTTTTTTTTTTCAGTTGGAAGATGCTGGCTCAAGTAGTTTAGATAATCTACTAAGTAGATATATCTCAGGCAGTCACCTACCCCCACAGCCTACAAGTACCATGAATCCTTCCCCAGGACCTTCTGCTTTATCACCAGGATCTTCAGGTAAAGCAAATGGGATATTGCTTCATTTTCTTAACACCTTAAAGATGGAAAAACAGTCTCCTAGTATCTGTATTAGAATTCTCCAGAAAAACGGAAGGGGATGTGTGTAGAGATAAATATCACTCTCTCTCTCTCTCTCTCTCTCTCTCTCCACTGACATGGTATAGGGAGGAGGGAAGAAAAAGAGGAATTATCTTGAATTGGCTCACCTGATTATGTAACATGTGGGTACTGCCAGATCCAAAATCTGAGGGCATTTGGCAAGCTTGAGGGTCAGAGATAAGTTTACAGTCTCCTGTCCAGAGTCTGGAGGTAAAATTCTGTGGGGACTTGGAGGAGCAGCTCCAGCTTTTCAAGGTCCTCAGCTAGCTAAAGTGTGAGACCTACTTGCATTGTGAAGGATAATTTATTTTTGTCAAAGTCTGTTGACTTAAGCTTAATCAAGACTAAAAAACTGTCTTCACTACAACATGTAGATTGGTGTTTAGCCGAATTAGCTAAGTGCTGTATCGTAGCCAAGATGGTGAAGTTAACTGTTATAGCAATAAATTTTTTTCTTGGTTGTTTTTTTTCCAAATATGTGTGTATGTGTGTTCAAATAGTGTTGGCAGACATTAGCTGACTGGAGCGAGATCAAACATACCTATATTCTATATTATTGATCATGCTAAAGCACCCAACCCCACTGTCTATTTTTTTGGTCGGGTCGGAATGTATTTACTTTCAGTGTAGTTTGATGTACTTTCTGTATTACAATGTAGGCGATAAGTTTTTTAGGCTTAACCCAATTTAATGCAGTTTTTTAAAGTAATGAAAATTTGTTTAATAAAGTTGAGGAAAAGCAAGTGAATTTTCAGGTTATAATTTTGAAAATAGCTTATTTACTCTGATTATTAAAATATCTATACAGAGTGGCTTTTTTCTCCAGATACCAGTTTTATTGTTCCTACTATTAGGTGATTAAGTTGAGACACACAGAATTCATGATTGGAGCAATGCAATTGGAGCAGGTTAACAATTAAGAACTAATTATAGAATTATTCTCTCTCTCTGTCTCTTTCTCTCTCTTTCTCTTTCTCTCCTTTCTTTTGTCTTTTGTTTTTGGGAGGGGGTGGGGGATGAGGTTTGGGACAGGGTCTCACACTATAGCCCAAGCTAGCACTTACTGTATAGCTCAGGCTGGCCTTAAGCTTATGATAATCCGCCTACCTCAGTCTTTCAAGTGTTGGCTTTATAGGTATAAGGCACCATACCCAGCTCTGAAAAACATTTTTCTGGTGTATCCCAAGTGTTGATTTTTATTTTTTTTATTTTTTATTTTTTATTTTTTTTAATTTTATTTATTTCTGTATGTGTACGAATGTATTGTCTGCATGCAAGTCTGTGCACCCGTGTCGTGCAATGCCGCGGAGGTCAGAAGTGGGCGTCAGATTCCCCTGGAGCTGGAGTTCTCCTGGAGTTGGAGTTTCAGACGGTTCTCAGCCGCCATGTGGGTGCTGGGGATCGAACCCGGGTCCTCTGCAAGAGCGGTCGGCGCTCTTAACCGCTAGGCCATCTCTCCAGCCCTTGATTTTTATTTTTAAACTGAAATACATTCCATTATATCTGGAGGAAGAACAGTTCAAATGTAAATGTGGATTTTGCATGAGGTATATTATCATTTTTTTGAATTAGATAAATTATTGAGGTCTAGGAAGAATTATTTTTAGGACTTTGAAAAAGAATGGATGCCTGGTTTGCTGTACACACCTTAATCTCACCACTCAGCTACATAATGAGACCTTGTCTTTAAAAAATTAATAAATAAAATCTGCGTAGACACTTTTAATGAGGTGACTTGAAGAAAAAAGGATGGCTTTCTCTTGTGATAATTTTTGCTTGTTGGTAAGGTTCTGAAGAGGATTCTAAAATGATGCCTGAACTCAGCTGAGAGAAATTGATTGATCCCTGCTAATGATTATGTATGCCATCTCTGACTTGCAGCTACCTCTGATTTACTAGAATTTCTGAGTAGTCTTGAATCTTGAACATTCTGACATTTAGTGGTACTCAATTTGACCTATTTTTTTTTTTTTAGGTTTATCCAATTCTCACACACCTGTGAGACCCCCTAGTACGTCTAGTACTGGCAGTCGAGGCAGGTGAGTATTTTACTTTTAACTTTTTCTTTTTATGAGGGAAAACTTTAAAAATTGTTAATAGGGGCTGGAGAGATGGCCTAGTGGTTAAGAGCACCGACTGCTGAGTCATCTCTCCAGCCCCACTATAATAATTTTTAAAAACAATTCTTTGCCAGGCGTGGTGGCACATGCCTTTAATCCTAGCACTCAGGAGGCAGAGGTAAGCGGATCTCTGTGAGTTCAAGGCCAGCCTGGTCTACATAGTGAGTTCCAGGAAAAGACTATATATATATATTCTTTTCCAAATCAGATTTAAGTAAATCTTATACATTGTCATCTATATGTAGATTTACGTGAACATCAATTTATTTTTTACAGATACAGATACTCATTATAGCCACAACTGGCCTGAAACTCACTCTGTAGAGCAGCGGCTGGCCTTGAACTTATAGAGATCCACCTGCAACAGCAGTTGGTACTCTTAACTGCTGAGCCATCTCTTCAGCCCCAGTGGTATATGCTTTTAATCCTAACACTTAAGAGGCAGGTTTGGAGTTCAAAGCCAGCATAGTCTACATAGCATTATCCAAGTGTGACCCTATCTCAAAAAAACCCAACAAATGGGGCTGGAGAGATGGCTTAGTGATTAAGAGTACCGACTGCTCTTGCAGAGGACCTGGGTTCGCTTCCCAGCACCCACATGGCAGCTAAGAACTGTCTTTAACTTCAGTTCCAGGGGAATCTGATGCCCTCTTCTGACCTCCGAGGCATTGCATGACATGGGTGCACCAACATACATGCAGTCAGTATACTCATACACATAAAAAATAATTAAAAAAAACAAACCCAACACCAAAAACTATGGCTCAATGGTTAAGAGCACATACAGAAGACCCAAGTTTGGCTTCCAGCACCCACAGCGGGCAGCTGTCAATTTTCTGCATGCACTTGAAATCATATGCCCACAAGTATGCTCATGTGTACAGACACACAAACACACACACACACACACACACACACACACACACACACAGATACACACTGGAAAACAAAATCAATCTTTAAGCAGAGATAGATTGGATCATATTCAAGTTAAGGGCAAGAAAACTTCAATTGTAGTAATGTGTGCTTCTGTTGTACAACACAGAATACTTTATTAGGTTTTGGGGGGGTCTATGGGTATAGTTATGTGTGTATGCATACATGTGAAAACCAGAGGTCAACCTAAGGTGGCATCTTCAGTCACTTCTCCACCTTTCTTTTGCGACAGGTCTCTCACTGAACCTGGAGCTCATGGATTTGGCTAGCTCTTTCTCAGTCCCCTCTCTACCCTCTCCCTCTGTGTGTGTACATGCTGTTTTTCCATCCATCCATCAGTCTGTGTCTGTGTCCATTTGTCTTGGATTAAAGGTCTGCACCAGTATGTCAGCCTTTTATGTGGTTGTTAAGAATCTGATCTCAGGGCTGGAGAGATGGCTCAGTGGTTAAGAGCACCAACTGCTTTTGCAGAGGACCAGGGTTCGATTCTCCACATCCACATGGCAGCTAAAAACTGTCTTTAACTCCAATTCCAGGGGAATCCAATGCCCTCTTCTGACCTCCGCAGTATTGCTTGACACAGGTGCACCTACCTACATGCAGTCAGTACACTCATACACATAAAATAATTGAAAAAAGTTTTTTAAAAGACCAAAATATTAAAAAAATATGATCTCAGGTCCTCTTTTGTAGTCGGCACCTTACTGAGGGAACTTTATCTCTTGGTTAAGGTTTTGTTTTGGAGGTCACAGCACTTATTAATAACTTCTGCTTTTTAACTCTTTTTTTTTTTTCAGTTTTAAAATTACATTTATTTATGTTTGGAGTAGAGCAGGCATGTGCCACAGCTTGCATATTGTAAAAGGGCAGCTTACAGTAGTGGGTTCTCTCCTTGTACTATGTGCGCTCTGGAGATTGAATATCAAGGTTGCCAGGCTTGGCGGCAAGCGCCTTTACCTGCTGAGTAAATTCCATTAATATTTTACTGGTTGAAAATGTTATTTTGGTAAATTGTTTATTTAGGATACTTCTGTAAAGAAACTTAGTTAAGGGCTGGAGAGATGTCTTAGTAGTTAAGAGCACTGGCTGCTTTAGCAGAGAACCTGGGTTCAGTTCCCAGCATCCAAATGATGGCAAACAACTGTCCATAACTTCAGTTCCAGAGGATCCAATGCCCTCTTTTGACTTCATACATTTCGGGATATAAGTGCATGTACATATATGCAGGCCAACCATACACATAAAATTTAAGTAATAAATAAACTATATTAAAAAGAGTTGGTCAACTACTGAGTTGAAAAGAGACAAGATAAATTCTATTTATTGCCTTTTGTGATAAGTTGCTCCCTAGTACTCTCCAACAGTGTCCCATGATTTTGACTATTGTTACTTTTATGAAGTCATATATTCCAACACATTTTAAATGTTTTTCTGGGGCACTCATTGCTTCTAAATTAAATTGTTCATTATTTTTTTGTGGTCTCTCTTTTTTTTTTTTTTTTTTGATGGCAGGGGTCTCCTTTTTAGTACCAGCTGTCCTGGAGCTTGCTCTGTAAATCAGGCTGGCCTTGAACTCACAGAGATCCACCCACCTCTACCTCCTGAGTGATTTTTTTGGGGGGGTCTTTTCAGTAGATTGAGTTAAAAAATAGAAGTTGTGCTTTTAAAGAAGAAAGTTGTGCTTTTAAAGAAGAAATATACCCACCTCTACCTCCTGAGTGATTTTTTTTGGGGGGTCTTTTCAGTAGATTGAGTTAAAAAATAGAAGTTGTGCTTTTAAAGAAGAAATATACTGACTTTTTCTTTTAACTCTTCTGGACTTTGAATAATTTATATAATATACAGTTTTTAATTAAGATATTAGATAATTGTATTTTTGCATGCATATATATATATACATTTTTTTTTTTTGTGCATCCTGAAAGCTGGTGTCCTGTTAAATACTTGATTGGCTCTCTTTTTTTGGTCTTTTGAGAGACAGGATTTCCCTGTAGCTATGTAGAGTTCCCTGGAACTCCCAGTGTTCCACCTGCCTCTGCCTCCCAAGTGGTGGAATCAAAGGTATGCACCACATGCTCATCTCGATTGGCTGTTTTAGTAAAGCTTTAAATAGTGTTTTTAGAGGAAAACTGTGAATAGTGAAAATAGTGTTAATTCTGGGTAGCTATACATACAGTCTTACCAGTTACTTTTCTGAATGGTGATTCTCCCCCCCCCCATTGTGCTTTTTGATGGAACTCCTTAACCATGTACCTGTCCTCTTCACTTTCCTTATGTAATTCCAGTGAGGATATACCAAGCTCTTTACTGCTTGCTGTCCTCTTTTTTCTTTTTATTTTTTTTAAATATTTTCTTTATTCTTTTTATTCTTTTCTGTATGAGTATACTGCCTGTTTGTATGTAAGCACACCTGTGTCATGTAGTACCCAGGGAGGCCAGAATAGGGTGTCAGATCCCCTGGAACTGGAGTTTCTGATGGTTGTTAGCCAACATGTGGGTACTAGGATTTGAACCTGGGTCTTCTGGAAGAGCAGCTAGTGCTCTTACCTGTGGAGCCATCTCTCCAGCCTCTATCCTCTTTTTTCAATCCTCTTCCAAAGCTGAGTGTGATGCTTCATGCCTTTTAATTCCAGCATTCTGGAGACAAAGACAGGTAGATCTCTTGAGATTGAGGCTAGAGTTAAAAAAACAAAACAACAAAAATCAGTCCCCTTCCAAGATCCAAAGTGATCTTCCCTTAGAATAGACTTCATTAACCAACCACTTCTGCTGATGTAATGTTGTATTCTTTAGGTGTTTGGGGAGTTAAAGTAGAAACTACTTTATAAAGAGAAGCACTGACAGGTTGAGCATCCTTAACCTAAAATATAAAATGTAAGCACACTAGTACAATGGTCCAAATGGAAAATTCCATATCTGGTTGCAATCAAATTGCTAGGTGCACTTAAAATATTATGTAAGATTATCTCAGGCTATATATAAGCAACACAAATGGATTTCATGTTTAGACTTAGGTTCTATATCTCAAAACATCTCAATTCTATATATGTAAATATTTTGAAATCTGAATTTAAAAAGGATACTCAACTTGTAGTGACATGGAAAAATGATTGTTCATTAGACTCCTTAAATGATTTACTCTAAAGTATTTTTACTTTTTGGCGGATTGGGGGGTGGGGTAGGGGAGGGCTTCTTTTTGAGACAGGGTCTCCCTGTAGCCCCAGCTGGCCTAGAACTCGCTAGGTAGATCAGTCTGGCCTGGAACTCAGAGATCTGCCTGCCCGTGCCTTCTGAGTGCTGGGACTAAAGGCTTGTCCACCAAGCCCATCTTTTTTGATTTACATTTCTAAGGAGATTAGAACCTGCAACCAAGCATGTGACTTATTTGTTGTTTCTTATTAGCTGTGGATCATCAGGAAGAACTGCTGAGAAGACAGGTCTTAGTTTCAAATCTGATCAGGTGAAGGTCAAACAAGAACCTGGGACTGAGGATGAAATATGTAGCTTTTCGGGAGCTGTGAAGCAAGAAAAGACTGAGGATGGCAGGAGGAGTGCATGTATGGTAAGTGCCCACCAGAGTTCCTTTATTACTTTTTTTTTTTTTTGGTCTTTTTTGAGACAAGGTCTACCTGTAGCCCCAGCTGTCATGGAACTCGCTTTGTAGACCAGGTTGGCCTTGAACTCACAAAGATCCTCCTGCCTCTGCCTCCAAGTGCTAGGATTAAAGGCGTGCGCCACCATGCTCGGCTCCTTTATTACATTTATTAACCATCATTCCTTAGATGGAATATTTTACACAATTTGTAATGTAGAATAAAGGAATGTCCAGGCCCCTCTTGATTTAGAATATTTGGGTTTTTTTCTTCCTGCCCAGGCTTCTTACCTACTTTATTGGCACATAGGAATCTCAATGTACTGTTATTTTCAGCGAAGTGTATATAACAAAGGGCAGAAAATTTAGCTTTTCGCTTACAACAATGCCATCTCTTCCTCTAAAACCTTGGTATGCCATCAGACAAAGGGTAGTGAAAGATCGATTTTACTTTATGATAGTCTTCCTACATTGGTTGGATGATAGGTGGGCAGAAAGGTATTATAGAATACTTCTCAAATGCTGTATAACTGATTCTGATTGGAAAAATCAGTGTACCATAATGAACTCTGTGGGAAAAGTGTAATTGTCAACTTCTTAATCAAATCAATGTATATAGTAGTTTAGCTGTTTTGGGGTGGATTTTTTTTTTTTGTATTTTTGGACAGGGTCTCCCTTTACTCCCAGCTGCCCTGGAGCTCACTCTGTAGACCAGGCTGGCCTTGAACTCAGAGCCCCGCCTGTCTCTGCCTCCCAAGTGCTAGGATTAAAGGCATGCGCCACTACGCCTGGCAATTTTTTTTTTTTTTTTGGTCTTTTGAGACAGGGTCTCCCTTTGGCCCCAGCTGTCCTGAACTTGGCTCTGCAGACCAGGCTGGCCTTGACTCACAAAGATCCGCCTGCCTCTGCCTCCCAAGTGGCTAGGATTAAAGGCGTTCGCCCCCACGCCCAGGCTTCCAATTTTTTTTTATTTTCATTTCTGTATGTGTATGAATGTTACTGTCTGAATGTAGGTTTATGCACCCATTTCATGCACCGCCCGCTGAGGTCAGAAAGAGGGTGTCGGTTTCCCCTGGAACTGGAGTTTCTCTTGGAATTGGGTAGTTTCAGACGGTTTTCTGCCATGTGGGTGCTGGAGGATCGAACCCGGGTCCTATAAGAGCAGTCGGCGCTCTTTAACGCCTTAGGCCATCTCCAGCCCCCAATTTTTTTTTTATGTTTGAGTCAACCATATTAGAGGGACAAACCCCCTTAAGATTACATTAGCATATGTAAATAATTTGGGGGTTATTTATACTTTTATTTCACTAATACGAATTATAAATAATTTTCGTTGTTATCAAGCCCAGTAGTTTGTATATATATTACATACACCTCCATTATATATATATATATATATATATATCCCACTGTACATAGTAAAGAATAAATGCTTTTCCTCTGGGCATGGTGGCACATTCCTGTAGTCCCAGCACTTGGGACTAGGCAGAGGCAGGCAGATCTCTGAATTCAAAGCCAATCTGGTCTACATAGTGAGTTCTAGGACAGCTGGGGCTTCAGGGAGACCGTCTCAAAATAAATTAAATAAATAAATAGAGAGAGAGAGAGAAAGATAGATTGATTGATTTTCTTCAAGAACTTATTTTTGTTTTCTTCTAGTTGAGCAGTCCTGAGAGTAGCTTGACACCACCTCTCTCAACCAACCTGCATCTAGAGAGTGAGTTGGATACATTAACAAGCCTGGAAAACCATGTGAAAGCTGAACCTACAGATATGAATGAAAGCTGCAAACAGTCAGGGCTCAGTAGCCTAGTTAATGGGAAGTCTCCAGTTCGAAGCCTCATGCACAGGTCGGCAAGGATTGGAGGAGATGGAAATAGCAAAGATGATGACCCAAATGAAGACTGGTGTGCTGTCTGCCAAAATGGAGGGGATCTTTTATGCTGTGAAAAATGTCCAAAGGTTTTTCATCTAACTTGTCATGTTCCAACACTTCTAAGCTTTCCAAGGTACCAGTGAAATAACTGATTTTGCTTCTGTTATTTTCAAGTTGAAACATGTAACAGAAAGTTATTCAGGACAAATAGACTTTTTTCCAATTTTTCCTTTCCCTTCAACACCCCGTCTCCCCTCATCTTGAAAGATCGAACCTTTAGGCCAAAAAGACTAGCTAATATGGGGCTGATTGTATATAGTTCAGTGGTAGAACATGTGCTTAGCAGACATAAAGCCCTGGGTTCAATCCCCAGCACTAAAATGGCAGGGGGGGGCAGGAGACCTAACTATACAAACAGTTTCAAATATATATTTTGGTTGTTGTTTTTTGTTTGTTTTTTAACTGTAATTCCTGCCTAAATATTAGAAGATACAGTAATTTGCTAGTGATCCATTCTTTTTATTACATTTATTTATTATGAGTGTTTGTGTTTATGTTAGAGCATGTCTGAAGGTCAGAGGACCACTTTCAGGAGTTCATCTGTTCTTCTACCTTGTGGGTTCTGGGGATCAAATTTGTGTTGTCAGGCTTATTACCACTGAGCTATCTTACAAGCCCTCTTTTGGGTCTTTGATCTTAAAATTAAGGCTTTTCATATTTTCCTCTCCTTGGAGTGATACATCAAGATTTTGCCAATTTTCAGGGCTGTAGAGATGGCTCAGTGGTTAACAGCACTGGCTACTCTTGCAGAGGACCTGGTTATGGTTCCCAATACCCACAGGGCAATTAACCACTCCAGTTCAGAAGATCCATTTCCCTCTTCTGGTCTCTGTGGGCATTGCATGACACTTTTGCATTTACATACATGCAGGCAAAACACTCATACACATAAAAATATAAATTTTTTTAAATGCACAAAGCTTCAATAAAAATCGGCTTTGAAAAAAATATAAAGTAAATTTTTTAAAGATATACCAGTTTTGTGTGGCTTTTTTTTCCTTTTTTTTTTTTTTTTTTTT